>APFE031432624.1:0-20571 GCA_000404065.3 Pinus taeda | reverse complement strand
GGCCACCCGCTAATTCGACTTGGATCCCCTCTAAGTGCTTCGTGCAGTTTTTTCAGTTTCCTTAATTATAGCACAATTTACTATTTTTAGCAGTTTTTCGGGTCCTAAACTTCCGGAGCCATTTTGAGGCCCTAAACGACGTTTTTTGGTAAATCTACCGCCAGCGATTTTTCGTGACTAAAAATCGTCTTTTCCGTCGTAGTCCTCGGAGAGATCTTTCCAACGGGCTATCATGCGCGTCAAACGGAGATAAGACGACCAATTCGCGACCCGGGAAGTTGATGTACCAACTTACCCAAAAACGGGGCCCACAATTTGGCGTTTCATCTTCCAGGGTTAGGTTTTGGAATGTGAAGGGCTTTTCCATTGTTTCTCAACAATAAATAGGCCTTCGAGCCTCATTGTAAGACAGTTCAGAGGCATGTAGCCACACATCTCTTCTCAGAGATAAGCTACCATAGCCCTAGCTGGTTTATTTCTATTTCCGGTTTTAAGCATATTTCAGTATTTTCCATTAATGAAATGAAGTATTATTTCCGCTGCATCTTTGTGTATATGGTTATCTCTGTATTTTATTGCGTTCCTGTTTAAATCTGGATCATCCCACAAGAACAAGGGATCAAGACATGAAGGGATCATTGGATAAGAAAATCTCAGTTTGACTTTGCGTTAGTTAAACAAGATAAAAATCTAATTTCCATTTGAGCAGAAATATTGGAAGTAGTTAATTGAGGTGACTTGGCACTTGCCACTGAGTTAACTTAGTTAATTTCTATTGGGGAAACTTTATTTTAGCTCAATATGATTGATTGTTGATTTGTATAAATCTATTTCAGTTCATCGGAGTTATTATTGGAATAAGGAATTACTTTGGGGAGGGGGGGCGGGTGAATCAGTGATAGTGAGATTTTTAATTCTTTTTACTGAATATTCTTTTATTTCTTTCCTTTGTTGTATATTACTTATGAGAGAATTCATTCATAAATAAAGTGAGCAGTAAGATTAAGCATGCATATGTTCATACAATCTATCATATGAGTAGCACGCACATATTGAAATCGGTGTTTTCACGTGGAAACCTAAACTGAAAAGTCCATGAATTTGTTGTTTATGATGATTTAAATTAAGCACCTACTTAAGTACATCAATTTGTTTGTGAACACCCACTCACATGAGGCACCAAACCTCTTAGGTTACCAAGAACCTACTTTCCAACATAAACGTACTTTCCAAGAGGCACCAACCTCTTCTGAATGCAGGCAACAACTTGCTCTTACCACTGTTCTACTTTTTATACAACTTTCAAACTGAAAAAAGAGGTATATACAATTATGAAAAATACCAATCTGGTTGGTTGCAGAAACAACTTTTGTTGTTGGTCCTCTACTGTTCCACAAACTCCTTTCATCTCATAAAACAACATTTTATCCTCTACTCAAAACCGCATATCCTTAGCTTTCTGCCTTCTGTCACACAACCTCTCTGCCACACTTCTTTCAGTTCTGCTCTTGCGCTCGTTTCATAGCACTCTCTTTACTCTCATTGCTCAACACTTCAACAATACTCTTTTCCCCCACTTTTCTTGATTATATTTATATTCAATATAAATAATTATATTTATATTCAATATAAATAATTATATCAATGTGCTCATCACAACCCTCGTGGAATTGAAGTTACTGTCAATTTTCGTCATCTGCGGACATGCTTTTGCAGGGGGATTCATTTTGTCGTTAACCCATAACTATAGATTCATGAGAATGGATAGAGGGTTTCTCTATATGAGCAAGCTAGATGCAGGTTTTGTCATTCCTCTTGGCGGCATGTCCATCAACAATTTTGCGGAAACCCTAGAGGCCGCCATATGCAACTGTTAATATGGGTTAGAAAAAATGGAATAAAGAGGTTTAACTGCAACTCACACTCTCTCTTTTCTCCGAAACTATGACTAGTTTCCAAAGAGGGTTCTCCACTACTTTCCCGCCTCTGATTTCTATATCTTTTAACATTTTTTTAACTTTGTGAACCTTGTGCATTTTTTAACTTTGTGAACCTCGTGCGTCAATTGTTTGAGTACTCAAGTATATTTGCATACACAGAAGCTAGTGAATTCTACATAATTCTTTTGATAATTGACAAACTTCCCAAATGTGAGAAGTGGCGTACTGATAATGATGATAGGAAAGAGGAAAAGGATAAATGGTGGTTGAATCATTTGATGGGGCAGATCCCTACAATGATGACTTTGTTCAGTCAATCTACTTATTATACTCTCTTATTTACCATGTGAACCCAAGAGGTTTTTATTAATATTATTATAATTGCATCTAAAGAAGGAAGATGCTCTGTATGGATGGTAACACTCAAAGATACATCTCCACTTCACTGTGTTCGAATGTTGGATAAAATTTACACAGTGCATTGACTGCATTAAAAAGAAAAATTATTGCACCCAAGTAAACAGATGTCTAATATACATATGGGGGATTTCATACAAATTAACTCTACTTCGCAACCTCAATATTCATTGGAGAAATGGGTTTGGATGGTATCAACTTTGTACTACCCTTGCGATTACTTCATCAATCAACTTACAGAACTTGTAGTGCTAAAAGCCGCCTAATTTCAATTGGTTGTTGTCCATTGAGATTCATTGAAGATAACTAGTCTTGTAAAATTTTATCCATGGAAAGATTCAATCAGAAGAAACTCCCAACGTTTTCTATAGAGCTCAAGAAATTTCCATGAATGACATGGACATTCATTTAGAAGATGAGATTTGTCATGATTTGAAACCAAGAAGATCAAAATACTTACAAATAAGTTATTCGGTTACTGATGCAAGAAGCACCATCCCATTTTAAACCACATAGATCTTGGATTTTCCATATGGACAATGTATTTCCTAATTTCTTTTGTATCAACAGTGTGTCCACTGAACACATTGAAATACATAATTTCCCACTTACATCAACATTAACACTGTTAAAAATTTTCATAAATAAATGTACTTATAAGGTGCTCATTGACCAATATCGATAGAGATCATCATTTAAATCCTGTAGTAAACACAAAGGCATGACACGAAGGAGAAAAAAAATGTGAGACGAGACATGGCTGATGCGGATACTAGCGAAACAAAAATAGGAAATATAAACGTATCACTTATCACCTATATGTTTTGAGCTTTATGTCATGTGAAATTATGTTGGGGTTAATTTCCACATCTTTCCAATCAACATCAATTCCCATTATATGAGAAATATGATGGTGGGATGGTATGTCGTTATGATGGCTCCCTCTCAGTATAGTTGATTGTTGTAAAGTCTTGAATAAACTCCTTAATGGTATACACTAGAGTTTTTCTCACTACAAGTTTAGTGACTATTAGAAAGAACACTTTATGATGTAGGTGTGTAGGTGTCTAGATTATTTTATTTAACAAATGGTTTAAGATGGTTTAAGAGGCAAACTTAGCTGTCATCTAAGTGTTGGGAATGAATTGCATCATCCAACACAAACAATTTTAACCAACTCTAATTTTAACTGGTCCTCCCCAATTATATATATCGAAACTTTCTCCTATGTTCCAGGAAGAAAGAGTTTACATAGTGGATATTGTTTTGCCTATGAAAATCCCCTAACCATGATCTCATGTTTTCCTCTCTAGATTCCCTCACCCAGATCATGAGAGGAACAAACATATATGGATTTATATATACATACAAATAGGAGGTAGATTGGTTCTAAATGTTCTCTAGTGATTTCTAGCATACTAAATTTTACACCATCATGTAGGCTCAATATAGTATCATTCAGGGCCAATATGCATCACCCTTAAACAAAAGTACCCACATGTTTCCCATGTAAAGTATTAATGTATTACCATGAGGCTTAGGCATCATTAGTGAAGCTACATGGAGATGACAACTTGGATGAATATATGATTATTGAGCTACCTCCTAGCTTTCATGATGAGGATTCATCTATAGTTCTTAGGGATCTTTTCCTTCTATAGCAGAGATGGAATGGAGGCATGAAATTTGCAATTGAAACTACAAACTTAGTTGTGCTTAATGTTTAGCAAGAAAACCTAAAGGCAATGCCACTGCTAAGATATAAATAACAGAGGTCATTGGAGAAACTTTTTTTTGAGATGACACAAATTAAAACAACAAAAGGAGAGGATACAAAATTTCATGAATCAAGAATCTGAGTATAACATTTTCAAACATATTGTGAATGAATTTTTCCTTTACTTTCACAATTGTGAGGAACCAATTGTAATTGTGCCACTTATCATTGACTTCTTAAATGGTATTCTCACGAACAAGGATTATGATGCCAATATCATCATGGTCAAATAACAATTAGAATGAGGAATTTCACAATTGTGAGGAACTAGTTGTGCCACTTATCATTGACTTCTTAAATGATATTCTCACGAACAAGGATTATGATGCCAATATCATCATGGTCAAACAATAATTAGAATAGTGACATCATCACATGGTAAGAGCAACACAATTTTGTTCCAACTAATGTACACTCCTTTCTACAAAGTGAAATATATTGGTTTTCAACCAACATTTATTAAACCAAATTTATGAAATGCATTTGACGACATTGAGTCCCTATAGAAAGAGAATGATCGACACCTAGTTGATGCTATGGAAATGATTGAGTTAGATAAATACAATGGTCGAAAGAGACAACAAATAATACCATTCTTTTATAGTTTGGAAAGTTTACACGAGTGAAATAAGGATAAGAAGCAACAAGTACCTAAATTAACAACATCATATAACAAATGATGACGCATTTTATGAGGGTTCCCCCTACTACTAAAGTCTTTCTATTAAGATTTCCTCATAAAATTAGACCAATCTCTAATGAACAAAAACTATTATCCATTGCATTGTGAATTAATGTGACATGAGATTACTTTGTTATGAAATATTTGATTTAAATCATTTACTTATAAAGGTTCCAGAATCTTAATGAAGAGAATTTTCATAAATCCTTTAGAGTGAAGTGTGGTGCATGACCTTCACTTTGAAAATACCCTGGTTGGAACCTCCGTGAAACATAACATATGATAAAAAAAGGATAAATTTTTTACTTTTTTTTTTTTTTTTTCTATGTTATTGTTTTTTAATGTCATTTCCTTACGGTGTTTCCTTTGCAAGATGTGGTGCAAATGCTAGTTCTATTATTTTAAAATGTATTTTTATGTGACAATATCTCTCTCATACAAGTTTGTAAAGCACCTCTTTTATTTTAAAAATTTATTGATCATTTTCTTAATTTAATTTGAGAGAGTGTATATTTATTATTTCCACAATTATTCATATTGAGAGAAATTTTAGGATAAAACCATATGGAGGATGTTTTATCTTGTCCAATATTTCTAGTGAACACTCCATCTATCATCATCAAAAACTTAAATATAATTTTATTTATTATCATTACTATTATTTAATAATGTATTTAAAATAATATTTAAACTTATTATAAAACAAATTTATCTTAAATATGGATGAAATATTATGATTTCAATGAAATGGCTCAAAACTTAAATATAATTTTATTTATTATTATTACTATTATTTAAATAATGTAATTTAAAAATAATATTTAAACTTATTATAAAAAACAATTATCTTAAATATGGATGAAAAATATGATTTTTGAAAATGCCTTTAGTGATTATATATATGATTGGATAAGAAGTCATTTTTATGGGACATAAAGAAATAAGTTAGATGTAGGTTAAGATTTAGAAATAATTTTATGAGTAAAATTTATTCTTTCAAGAATGGTTAATCAATTATTTCAAGTATGGTTTTTTATAAATAATATTAATGAATTTACTATTATTCTTTATTTTTGCTAGAGAGTATAATAATTTCTTTTATTTTTGATTAATTTTTTTAATTTTAAGTTAGTGATTTAGTTATAATCCATTTTGTCACTTTTTTTTTTTTTAAAAGAAGAGAAAAAACTACAATTTGTTAATTTATATATTGTAATCCATTAAAAGTAAACAACTTCATAATCATATTGTTTAAAATAAAATTGTTTAACTTGGTATTAATTATTGTTAATAGATGGTAGTATTATTGGCAAAAATCCTAAGCTGTTGTGTATCCAAGTGATTGGAAGTTCAATCCCCCAACATGTCTCACTAACCTAATTAAAATATTGCTATTAATATTTTAATATATTTCTATTAATATTTATTAAAAGGGATGGCAAGTGTGGGTGGGGAAGGAAGGCATTATTTAGCCTTGATGGATTATTGAACTAACTTATCCTTGTAGTCTATATATAGTTTTGAATAACCAAGTAGAGTTATATACACCACTATAAGGAATCAATCTTGCTAAAAAAATCCTTAATTCACAAGTTAATTATTCTAGGTAACCTCAATAATACCAGAAAGAAAACCTTGGACACTACTTCTTTATATCTAAAACTCAAATCCATCATTAAGAAGATTGTATCAATCTTGTTTTCGATCCCAGAATATCAATTCATCCATGTACTATAATATCTAAATACACGGGAAAAGTCATCTTCCAACGAAATAAATTTTTGTCCTTTTGGAACATTGTGTGAATGGTTCCACCCAAATCCATTTGATTCCTTAACTCATATTCCATTACCCATGAAGTCAAATGAAATAGCTAGGTGATTGAATGAGGGGTCATGTTAGGGAGATTGATGACACATGGCCCAAGACCTTGGCATTATGAAACTATTATGAATAGTGCAGGGAAGATTTCGTCCCCTTGCGAAGACATCCATTGGGAAATATGCTAGTGAGATCACATAGGTTTAGACTCAATTTAGGTTTGCGAGATGAGGGATAGAAGAGACTTCAATTCATGATCATGAATTTAGTTGGGTTTCCTATTTGCACCTGTATAAACTCCATGGTCAATTTATTGAGTTCGGTTGGCTTGATGTGGAATGTAACAAATGTGATGAGTCAGGAACTCTTTTAAGCAAAGTCTTATTTTTTATGGCCATCATTTGTTTTAATTTTGACTACTGGATAGTAGTTAAAGTACTAAAGTATTTCAATATATTTCAATAGCTTCTAATATAGAGAGTTGGATCAAGCTTGCAACAAGAGGAAGTATGCATAGTCTCACTTGAAACATCCTTAGTGAACTCTATTTGTTTTCCCAATTTGAATTTTGAATTTTGGTTGTCTCTTTATATGATATAACTACACTTGATGTATTTAATTAAATTCATATACTTTAAATCCTAATATACTAATAAAATTTCATAAGTACTTAGGATGTTTATTATAGAGAGGATGCCTATAAATCTCTCTATCATTTTGTATTTTATTTTTTTACCAAATACGATACTTTTATAAACAATTGTGGAAATCACTATAGATTTAAGATGTATATATATATATATAAACACATTCAAAATGTTAAGCTATCAGTTGATGTTTCGGAATGTAAGTGTCGCTCAAGCACTACAATGACATCAATGTCTCAGACACCTCAGTGGCTATTGAGTATTAATGAGAACACTTTGAAATAATGAATCCATATAGTTTGATTCTATTTGAAAAATATTTGGAAAAACTAGTGAAAATTATTTTTAAAAAACCAAATGTTTCAAACTTCAAAGTGAGTCCAACTTCACGGGATCATAATTCACAATGAGATGTTTTTTATGTGATGTAGAGCTAATTCGTTCGAGTAAGAATTGAGTCCACACTAATAATAACACAACTCAACCTAATTGGTAGTAAAGGAAAAGAAGAATAAAAAAACTAACACACTAACCCTAAACACCAAACTATTTACAGAAATAGTGAACCGAGCAGTTCTCTAAGGTTGGGACCTTAGAATACTATAGGGCCTAAGCTACATGTAACTTATAAAATGAATAAAAGAAATTGACTACAAATCCTTTATACATGAACAATTAAATAGACAATAACCCTCTTATTAATGTCAAACATTGAACATATAAGTGAAAAAATAATAATTGCAGGCATATTGTTAACTTACCGTTCCACATCAATGATGTTTTGGTTGTTATGTGATAGATTTATATTTTAATATGAAAATGTTAATTATTAGTATGATATGTGTTGTTAATTCTTAATGAATAAGATTACATTATACAGCAATTAGATATCATGAAAGAACATTAATTAACCCCATTATTATTATGGAGTTTAGTTAAACAAAATGTCTTATTTGGGATTTGAACTCATAACGTCCAAGTTGTACAAACCATACACACAACTTGTGTAATACTCTTTTATTATATACTTCAATTATTGTATATATAGTCACTTTATGAAAAATGAACCTTAATTCATTATGTAAGAGTGTGATTAAACTTAATAAAGAATAAGATTAATTTTCAACAACAACTAGATGTTAAACAAAATGTAGCAAATGAAAAAGTTAGTGAAATTAAAAAAAAAATTAGTATGTACGGAAACTAAACAAATTTAAAAATATGGTTAACTACAACAAATACTAAATTTCAACCCGACATGGAAATTACTCTGGAAGCTCAAAGCTGCCCCTCGAACCCGTTTACTTATGTGGAATATTTTGTTTGACAAGATTCCAATGGGTCTCAATTTGATGAAGAGATCTTTTCATGGCCCTTTCTGGTGTCAATTATGTCGCAATAATGAGGAGAGTACTGAACATCTCTTCCTAAACTGCCCCATCACCAAGAAGCATTGGAACACCATTATAGCTCACTATCTAGGCTTAAATAATTGGCATGGTTGGAGCATTATTGACACCTGGAGCATATGGTGTGAAAACCAAAATGGTAAATCCAGGAACATGCCTCTTCTCATTTGCTGGTCACTATGGATTGCAAGAAATCAATCTATATTTAACCAAAAGATACCCCATTGGCCCGCTATCATGATCAAAACTATTGCAGATTTCGATCTACTTCCCGAGGAGGATTCCAATACCCCTCCCCGTATTATTAAGCCTTAAATCATTGACAAATCATTACCGTGGGAATTCTTTGATGGTTCTACTCAAGAGGTGGGATGTGGTGGTAGTGCCATACTTTATCTAAATGAAACTCATTGTTTCAAAATTCAAATGAGATTAGGCAGGGGAACAAATAATTATGCTGGACTATGCACTACAAAACATCTCATACATTTTGCATTAGAAAAGCATTGCAGACATCTTCAACTATTTGGTGATTCCAAAATCATTTACAACTAGTTAAATATAGCATCTCACTGCAATGAATATTCATTGAGGCATATATTAGAAGAGGCTCACAAATTGATAGCTACTTTTGACTCATTTTCCTGTCGCCACATTTACAGGGAGTGAAATTCAGGGGCAGACTACCTTTCCAAAGAGGCGGAACTTAGACAAAGCGATGACTAGCTAATAGAGGAAGAGATTGATGGGACTTTCCATGAGCACTATCACAGACCATTTGTGGAACTCAGAGAAAATGGGCTATAGGCCCTTTATTTTGCTTAACTTTTTATATATTATGTTATTTATGTTTTCTGCACTTGATGAACTACACATGGACATATGGTACTGTTTTTGATACTTAGATTCTCTCTCTGAGAAGAGATAGAATTCAAATTTTGTTTTATAACTCTATAAGAGAATTGGCACAGGAACAATATGAAATGTTACCAAGACTCCCTGCGTGGAGATACATAATTGAACTTTTTTGTCTATTTTTGAACTCGATAGGCAACTCTGCCTCCATCTACATATGCTTTAGCATCTACAAAATGTAATTTCTTATATATTAATAGAAATTATGACTTTTTTCCAAGGGAAAAAAAAATACTAAATAAATTAGAGGTCAAGACATTAGTGAACATTATATACATAAATTAAGGTTAATGTGATATACAATAAAAGGGCACTTGTCTGTGGAGTTGCTTTTTTCATAGACTGAGCAGATTTCAATTGAATTCAATGCACATTCATTCTGAGGGTGCCTCCTTGTGCATATAGAGCAGAAAATGGCTAAGGCTCTCTCTGCTTCCTCTTGTTTTCTCTTAATGTGCATAGTGTCCATCTATAGGACAAGGGTTTGTAGTATCTCACTCTTGAAATCCTCCATCATGTTTCCAATTTCACCCTTGATGGATGTATTGGAAGAGGATGGGCTGACCATAGGTTGAATACTCCTACCCTTTTTCCTAGCTTCCCTAGAATGGTTTCTAAAGACAGTCTTGATATCCTCATAGGGTAACTGGTAGATGTCCCCTCCTACTAATAAGTTTAGGGTATCCAGAATATCCTCCCTTACCCCTCTAATCAGAACTATCTTCAATTACTCAAGGTCAAGTGTGCACCTGGCCCTTTTGTAGCTAAGTTGAAATCTTTCTTGGTAATCCTCTAGGGATTCATCATGCCCTAAGGTCATCCTAAAAATTTCCTCTTTAATGTATTTAGACCTGCAGTAGTCTCGATACTTGTTGTTGAAGGCTTGTCGCATCTGAGCCCAAGTTGTGATGCTATGCCCAGGTAAATCCATGAACCAGTGCAAAGTTGCATCCTTGAGAGTGGATGGAAATAGTTTCAACTTCTTCTCATCATTGGTGTAGTCATAGGTTTTGCATATGACAACAAAATCAAACAATAAAGTGTCTAGATCTTCCGAGGTTGGGCCATGGAGGAAGGGTAGAGGGGATTATATTCTTCATCTTAGTATCCCCATTGGTTTCCCTGACGGGGAAGGCACCCTCAACTCTTTCTCTATTTCCTTTGTCATTTCTATTTTCATCCATTGGGTTAGTAGGAATGGGTTCTTCTTCTTCTTCTTCTTCTTCTTCCCCTGTGGGCTCTTCAAATATCTCAAATTTCTCACCTAAGGGTTCCTCCAATTCACAACCACCAAAGAAGAGGGAAGGTTGGCTGTTTGAAGTGGTGGGGGTATTTGGAAAAAATTTCCCTAAGTTATCCCTATTCCTACAAGGCATGAAAGAAGTGTTTTTGTTTTTGTTTTGTGTTTTTTTTTTAACTTTCAAAATGATTGTAGAATTGAAATTGCAGATTGAATGAAAACTAACTGACTGAATGTAAACAAACTTATTGAATGCAATCTTACTTATAGAATGAAAAGGAAATCAAAGAATGCAGAATGGAAAAGAAAGAAAACTAAATTACTGTTGCAGAAATGAAACTAATAGCAGAATATAAGAAACAAGAAATGGAAGAAAGAGAGAAGTAATCACATATTACTCAGACACCTCCCCAACAACGATGCCAAAAAGTGATGAGCACTAGTATTGCAGCAAGAATGTTGCAACTCCTAGGGCTACCAACTTTACTTTATCAACCGGGGGTTGTACAAACTTGGAGGTGACAGTGTTGTATACACAAGTAAAACTGATGGGTCTTCTCTTTGTCACTACTCGGCTGGTGATAGACCACTAGGGTTTTTCAAGCCAGAATTCTATGGATTTAGAAGAAGCTTGATTACTCATGAGAGAAAGTGAAATCTACTCTAAGAGAAATCTTGTCTATTGCAGTAAGGAAGAAGACCAAAATCAAATGCTAAAAACACACCATTTTCTAACTAACTACTAAGAGACTATGCTTCAAAAAGAATGCTAAGTTAACATGTATGCAATCCTACTATCCTAAGCATGTAAATTCAAAACATCAAACATTCTACTACTATGCATGTAAATGACTAAAATAAATTTGTTTTTTCTTTTTGTCTTTTTTTATGGAAAAGTGTGAAAGCTAATCTCTTTTGGTGATGTGGCAGGTGGCTTAGGGATGTTGGTGAACGGTTAGAAGGTTGGGGAGACCAATAGGTAACATTTTCTAGCTTCCTAGAGGTTTCTCCCTCAATTCGGGCTCAAAATAGGCCACTACAGGAAAACCTACATGATGTCCTAAAAACCTACAAGATTCCATGTATTTCTACAGGATCTAACTGAGTGCAAAAGGATGGGTGTTGAAGGTGATGGAAGGCTTAGGGAAGGTGGTTGGTGGATGGAATGAGGCAAGGAAATACCTAGGATCACTCTAGAACTCAAAACCAAAGTTGGAAGATGGCTAGATTTTCTCAACAAGTTTGGAGAAGTTTCCTTGTGAAATGATGAAATTGGTGAGGGTTTTAGTGCAAGCAAGGAATGATCATGGATGGATGAAGTTGGAAGGAGGTTGCTAACTATGAGATTTCTCTATACTTCTGAAACACCTGCACTAAATCAAACATTGACATTTACCCAAAAATCATGTAAACAAGAAGAATTTCAATGATCTAGCAAAACAAAGTTTAATGAGCTAACTGTCTACATCATGCATGAACAAAACTTGCAGAATAAGATGGAATCATTGATGATATCTAATGTATGATGGAATATGGAAGAAATGATAACTAAATCCTACTCTTACAAACTGATCAAATGCTGGCCTAAGTACAAAAAACCCTAAATTCCATGAGAAAGAAAATTTCTGTCTTTTTGGGGCTGCATAGGAGTTCTTTCCTCAAATCATGATCCCTAAAGCAAGAAGTGAGACCAAACCAACTATTGAAATTTTTTTGATGTTCCTTTATCTCTTCTAAACTACCACTGAAGTAAAGCGCAAATGGAAGCAAACTAATAAGAAACTTAATCAAATCTACACTACTTACAATGGAATAATCCTAAGACAATTCAACCATTGAGCTATGAAATCAATCTAAGGATAGAAATAAAAGAAGAGAAGCCTTTGTTTCTAGGGTTGGTCCCTAACCCAAGAGCTTCATCCCTTTGAGTTAACTCAGCGTTGGATCAAGGAAATTCTCATTCTCATTATCAAAACAGAAAATTGCATAGCAATGTCTTCCACAAGTCTCGAACTCAAAAATGATAGTGTTTTTACAGCAAAAATTCGAATCCTCATGAGGCTCTAGGCCTCTTTACTTATAAAACTTAAGTCTCAAATGAATTACTTAAATCTAGGGAGGTTCAGCTCCCAAAATTGAGATAAACTAACTCTCTAACTGTCACTTGCTCAACTGCCTTTTGATCTCCATGACTTGGTTGCTTGTACTCTGAGCTAGTGTGATTGATGGAGGAATATTTGAATGAGGGAGGAGTAAATGAGGAGGATTTACCTCCTATAATCTCTTTTCCTTGTGTCATTTGAGTTTCAGTTCTTAATCTAGCCAAAATTCCCTAATTTTCCCTCACAAACCTGCATTCAATGCACATTAGTCCACTAGGCATAATATCTCACTTTGACTCATCTCATTAAACAAAATATAATCAAAATATGTAATAAATTGTGAGAAGAGTTGATTTGACTAAGCTGGGAGGTGAATTAATGTCCATATTGTTAGTCGATGATGAGGCTCATTATCACCCCCTACTAAAAGTGTTGCTCATCCTCTGATCAACTCAATCAATATCCATGTCTCTCATAGCTCTAGTGGCCTCCCTAACATCCCATGTTTTTGCTATAGTTTCCTTTTCTTGTGCATAGAATACTGCCTTCCTTTGTATCTCCTCCCATTTCTTTCTTTATTCTTCTTCCTTCCTTCCTTCTAACATCCCTAAGAGTAGTGGTCAACCGAGTTTCAATCCAATCCATTTGACTTTGAGTCTCTGGAGGGTTTGCTTGTACATGGGTGTCATATCCAGTGCTTCTCTCATTCTTTGAAGAGAATGGTACTCTCTGATTTTCAAACTGTATGGAAAATTTTACCATCTCCTTTGGCAAGCTTGCATGCTGTCATCCCCTAATAGCCTGAACATATCCTCAAAATGTGTAATTACTTTCTCTTGGGCAGCAAGAGACCTCGGTGCAAGTTGAGGATCATAGGCAATTAAGTTATGTGTACTGATGACAACCATTGGATTTGACTGCTAAGCTCTTATCATGATAGGATTTTTTTGTTCCCTTGCCATTATCTTCTTCATCTTTGTAGCCCTTGCTTCCTCATGGTTCATCCATGATGCCAAAGCCATCAACTGTAAATCCCCTAGTTTTGCATTAGGGTCCCATAAATTTAGATCTGTCAAGGCTAAGCTATGTAGGTAGAACTCAGACATCTTAGCCCTATCCTCCAATGTGCTTTGATCACAAAGATCAACGAACTGTATATAATTTTGTAATGGCATAGTGCCTCTCTATTCTAGGGTCTTGATTTGGAAATGCAACCATTGTTACTTAAGGCATAATGCATAGGAATTAGATGGCATCCTACATAGGATTGCCTCTCAAGATAGATTTGCCATGGATGCCAATTGATTCTGTCTCTCTTGTAGATGTCCTTTCAACCATGCATTTTCTGCCTCCAGCTAAGCTTTCATTATGGCCTCTCTGTCCCTCTGGCTACTTAGTTCTCTGCCCATCTCCTTAAGCTTTTCCTCCATGTGACCTATGGCCTCCACTCCCTTGGACTTGGCAATCTGCATCCATCTATGTGTTCTTGCTCTTTCTTTCTCAAGCTGAAAGAATAATGGGATGGAATTTTTTTGTGGAATGACCCTACCCCCTTCAATAAACATGTAGTAGGAGTCAAGGTTAGGTTGAGGACTAGGTTCCCTTAGCTATGGATCCTCCTGCTTTGTTTCTTGCTGCATACTCCCTTCTTTATCCAATTTTTGAGTTACCTGTAGGATTGCCTTCATTTTCTGTAGGTCTTGCTGTGTATCCTATAGGATGCCCTTTCCTTTGGATGAGGCAGATCTAGTCACATGCTTTCTCACATAAGTGATAGGAGACTTATGGGAGGCTTGTCCTGAGGATCCTTCTCCTTGAGTTTGCATAAGAGGAGCCATCTTATCCTGCTGCTTAGGTGAGTCTTCAATAACAATAGGAACCTTGGTGGGATTTTGAGGTTTTCCATACCTTATTCTTGTACTTTTTCTTGTCCTAAATTACAATCTAGTTTGTCTTTGTCTTTTGCCTTTTTTTTTGATAGGGGTGCTAAGGGAAGTGAGGGCAGCTGCTGCCTCTTTCTCAGTGGGTTTTGGAGACACCCTAGGTGACTCCTCCTTATGTTCTACCTCTTCTTTTCCATTCCCCTTTTCATCATTGTCTTTCTCCTCTTCTTCTCCCTCTAGTTACTCAATTTATTCATCAGTTTCCTCCTTGGCATTTTCTTCTGTCTCTTCACCACTTTCCTTCTCTTACTCTTCCTCTTATTCCTCATCTATTCCATCTTCATCCCTCTCTATTTCTTCTTCATATCCTTCACTGGAAGTGGGGCTCTTGTCATATTCAAGGGCTTTTATATCTCCCTCTATTTGCATGTCTCTGAAAATTTCTCATGTGAGAGGAATTATTAGGTGTTGGAGGGAATCTTTTATGATGAGTCTAATTAACCCATGATGGGCTAGCTCTTGATGGTTTCCTTCCTACACCTTCATGCTCATATCTATCATTTATTAAAGAAGGAAGTAAGGTATGCTGAGTCTGTATTGAGGAGGTGTGTCTGCCCCAAAACTCAATTCTTCAAGAAGCTTAAAGTGGTATCCATATACCACATTGTACCTACCTTCACATGAGATATAATTTATAAAGTGGTAGCTAATTTCATTCCAAGGATAGGGTAGGCTTGCTCTCCTCACTCCATTTTTGTCCATGGCCTCCTCTCTTTCTAAAAATAATTTCTTCTTTGCAGTTTGGCTATTTCCCTTATCCTCCATTCTCCAAGGCACTCCTAAGGGAAGTGTGGTAATTCTTCCTATGAGTTCAGAGGTGAGTTCTATGGAGAGGCCTATCACCACAACAGTGGCATGGGTCCTAGTCAGTGAAATGAGGGAGAGAGCAAAATCGTTGGCTACTTCATCATCATACCCCCTTAGTTTCTCAAGGAAACCCATCTAATTATGCCTTGTGAATAGCTCTAGCACAGGAGGGTGCTGATGAATCCTCACAGTGTTGATGGGATCCCTTCTATTAAACCCCCCTGCCATTTTCTCTGATGGATGGAGGAGTGTAGATGTCTGATACACAATTTTAATGAAGGAGGAAATTTAATTGAAATTTATGTGTATAGAATTCCCCTATATTGCAATCAATTTCAACACACTAGAAGATTTTTTATGTTCCTTTCACTTGGAAAAAAGTGGGGAAATGTAGAGCCTACCTCCTTAACACTACTTGATGAAACCACCCTCTGTTTTTCACTTCTAAAGCTACTCACTGCCAATCCTAAAGACTACTTGATTGTATCCTAGAGGATTTCCTATAGGATCCTATAGGTGGTCCTGCGCATGAAGAGAATGAAATTTGCCTTTCCTGTAGACTGCTTTAGGGCCGATAGCGATTTTTCTAGTGTGAACCTCTAGAATATGAATTCTTCTATGCATGGGGATAAACGTTTATTTCCTTATATGGGTGTTTTGAGTGAGGTGGTGTGCTAGCAACCGAGGTACAAATATCTATTTTGGGATCGTTAGTCCCACTACCACATCATCATTCTCCTCACCTCATAATCAACTCCTAATTCAGGCATCTGTAGCTTACCTACTTTCGAACTCATCCTTCTTTTCCTTCACTTTACTACTGCCACATGTGGAAGTACTAACTACTTTGTCCTCATTGACTGATTGAAGGTGGCCAAGTGAACTGGCCACCTTCTGCTTATAAACCAACTCTTTCACAAATTTTACATCGTTTGATCACATTATGCGAATGAGAGAGTGGAAGTGAGATACTTACCTGTGGTAATGATACATTGATGCAGTTTTTTGAAGAAATGAAGTCTTTGCTATGTGTTGGTTGCATGTGCTTCTCTCCCTCTTTTTATTATCCTTTTATGGTTTTCTTTGATGTGCAGGTACCTAGTGTTGATGATTATGATGTTGATGTGGCTGCTAAGCTTCGGAAGAGCTTCTTCTACCTTTGAATCTCCATGCTTGAAAATGACTGCAACCTATGATTTTTGTTTTGTGGGATAGGCTGCTACAGGATTTCCTACTGGATGTCCTGTAGCTTCTTCTCCCTCAAAAATTTTAATCATTTTCTACTGCTGGGACTTGAGGATGATTGGCATGGGCAGAGAAGGGGTCTAGGGATTTGTGCATGAGGAAAAATAACCTGCAGGTGTTGTCCCCTTTCTTTCTGTCTTCATCCTCTTTCCTCTATGTTTTTTCCTTGAAAGCTGACTTTTGTGACGAATACATGGGTGATCATGGTGGAGAGAGGTATGGATGAGATGGTGAAGTAGGGATTTCTTTTTCCTAACATGGGCAGGTCATTCCCTTGCTCTAGGGTTACTTCTTTTAGGAATCCCAAGCCACTGTAAATTCTACAAGATCATCCTATAGGTTTTAAGGGAATCTTGTAGGTTTACGGGGAATCCTGTAGAAAACACAGAATGATCCGAATTTAAATAGGAACGCAACAAATTACAGAGATAACCATAAACACAAATATGCAATAGAAATAATACTTCATTTCATTAATGTAAAATACTGAGATATGCTTACAAACAGAAAATGGAAATAAACAACTAGGGCGATGGTAGCTTATCTCTGAGAAGAGATGTGGTGGTTACATGCCTCTGAACTGTGTTAAAATGAGGCTCGAAGGCCTATTTATTGTTGATAAACAATGGAAAACCCTTCACATCCCAAAACCTAACCTAGAAGATGAAACACCAAATTGTGGGCTCCGTTTGGGTAAATTGGTACATCAATTTCCCGAGGTCGTAACTTTGGCATATGATCTCCGTTTGACGCGTACAATAGCTCGTTAAAAATATCTATCTGAGCACTACCACTTTGGGAAGGGAAAGATCAGTCCATGGACCCATGTTTCCCCAATATTTCCCAAAAAACGTCATTTAGGGCCTCAAAACAACTCCAGAAGTTCAAGACCCGAAAAACTGCTAAAAATAGTAAACTGTGCTACAATTTAGGAAACTGAAAAGCTGAAAGAGACAGTTGTGGGGGTCCAAATGGGATAGGTGGTGGCCACCAACATACACCTGGATCATTCCTCCCCCCTTAGGAAGCAATGGTCCCCATTGCGTTGAGTTTCTCTCTGAGATGAGGAAGCTTCTGTTGAGTCGGGTCTCTAGTGAGTTGTTCTGCAATCTCTGATGTGTCCAGTAATGGTGGGAAGCATGGTCGATGACAGTCCACACTGAACACTCGGTGTAAGCAAAGGAATGGAGGAATGTTGTGCTCCAAAGAATTATTTCCCATAGCCTTGGTAATGCTGTAAGGACCATGTTGGAGTGGTCTGAGCTTCTGATGGGCTCTTGTCAGGCGTTCTTTCTGCAAATGCAACCAGACTTTTTTGCCCACTTGAAGCTTTTGTGGTACCCCTGTGAGTGAGGAGAAGTTGTTCCTGTGTTCTATCATGACTGTATCCCTTTGCTACTACTGCTGCGTGGAGGAACCCTTCGTGGGGGTCATGGATGTGGTGATGATCTTCCACTTAGTTTGGGAGTGAACTAGACAGATGAATTTCCTGGTCTGGGAGATGAGCTTGCTACCTTTCTTAGTAGTGCTCAAAGAGGTGGCAGTAGGTGGGGCTAACTTCGGTATCTTGTATAATGAATCATCCAAAGAAATAATAATAGCGTGAGGCCTTGACTCATACACAGCATGTCGCCTCCACAAATTTGGTTGGCCTAATAGTACATCACAAACATCCAGAGGTGTAATATCACACAACAACTCATCTATGAAGGGCTTGATGCTATAGGGAAGGTGACACTATTGGCGAACTTTGAGATCTCATCCTTTAAGAAGCCACCCGATACTATACGGTTGCAGGTGTGGTGTAGTCGATAGGCCCAACTACTTCATAACCTCTACTGAAAAAAGGTTCTTTTGGCTGCCACTATCGGCAATGAATTGTAGCGGTGAACCCTTCACCCACATCTGTGAGTGGAAAAGACGCTCCCCCTCCTCTGGGTCTTCAGGCTCATTTTTTTGGATCTTGGCGATGGCAACAATGGCACTGGGATCTGTAGGTTGGTCGTTTAGTTAGAAGGAACCGGATGAAATGTATCCCTATACTGTAGGGGGTTTGGAGGGCTTGCCCCCCCAACATCTGGTTGGCATTATAAACCTCGATGATCGTTTAGCAAGGCTGCTACTGAATTATTGCATATATCAATTCCGCTTTAGCATCGTATCGTAAGGAGTCAAAGTCTCTGCATTGTCATTCCTCCCGATTATTAGGTGGGTTGTTTTCCAAGTGGATGTAAAGGAGCGAAGCCGCTTGTCCGCATCGGGCAAGGTATAACTACAAGAAGTAAGAGATAGAAGTATAGAAATAATCCCAGCAACGAACCTACCAGTGAAGTGTGAGGTATGAAGGTGACTCGGGGCAAGCTCGTACTAACAGAAATATACTATAGAGAGTTTTTCCCTCTCTCCCAACTTGGTCAAAATGGGGATTGGTAGAAAGGGGAATAAGTAAGCCCCTCGCTCATAGATTCTATACCCCCGCCTATAGACCCCTGACTTATAGATATTAGACCATAGAGTGAGTCAGGGGTGGGAGTAAGCTATAGTTGCAGAATCACTACACAACTATATAAAGATGGGAAGCTTCAGTGATCTGCTTCCCTTTGCCATTCCCCTTGTCGAGTTCTGGCTCAGGGTTGAACATGCATCTGATTCGGAAGCCTTCAACTTAGCCACCAGCGACTGCTTGGTCTGTCACTCACTTGTGTTATGAGTGGGACTCTTGTGGAACTCACACCACTTTCCTGTGTCCTTTGGCTTCATGGTGTTGTTCTATTCTTGCGGCTTCGACGAGTTGTCTTGGGTCACCCCACATTGTCTTTGTCCTTTGGGCTTCAGATTTGCAGATACAAAGTCTCGCTTTTTCTGTTTGAACATTTGCGCGATTTTGGCAGCGTATCAGTATGCCATGCCGAGCGAGGAGATGTTCAGGAACTCCATCTCTTCCTTGATGTATTTGTGTAGGCAGCCACAGTTTTTGAGTACTAGATGTAGCTCAGAATCTTTGATACCCAACTGTGTGCGAAGGGTATGAAAAATGTTTGTTAACTCTGGCACATCTTGGTCCCATCCCTGCTGTAGTGTGGTCCATTTGATGTATTTGTCCTCATAGTTTTTGACAGGGTAGTATTGCTCCTTGACAGCATCCCAGAATGAATCCCAAGTGGGTGCAGCTGAAAATAGTGAACCCATGCTTTCATCCTTCTCGTCGCAGTAGATTTCCCACCAGTCCTTGATGTGGGGGGTTGCTTTGAGAGGAGCGAAAACAATCTTTTCTCGACTCGAAAATTCATGAATAAAAAAATACCCATCTAGCATATTTAACCATTTATCTACGACATTTGCGTCTATTTGACCCTCGAAGATGGGGATTTCAAAATTAACTTGTACCTTAAATGGCGTGGCATTTCCAGAGTAGCTGTTGGAAGCCGATGCATCACCTCTGGGTAGCCGCTGAAGGATTTGTGCAAAGTTTTCCATCATCGCGTTCCTTTGTCGCTTGAGGGCTTCTTCAAGCAAGATTTTAATAGGATCTCCTACTTCCTCGTCTTTCTTTTCATCCACCATGGGAGGTCGTCGGGTTTTGCAAGGTTGGTCTTGCAAAGGTTTGACCAGTTCAAGCCCTAACT
>APFE031432620.1:0-11704 GCA_000404065.3 Pinus taeda | reverse complement strand
GGAGAGATAAAGAGAGATTCAAAGGTATATAGAGAGGGAGTGGGAGGAAAGATGGCACAAAGGGAGTAGTCAGATAGATATATTATGGGACAAAGAGAGGAGGGAGAGATGAAGAGTGCAATAGAGAGAGGGAGAATTCATTGGATTACAAGAGTAAGAGGTGAGAAAGGGAGTGAGTGAGAGGTGGTGAGAGAGATAGAGGGAGAGAGAGAGAGACAGGGGGGTGAAAAGAGAGAGTTAGTGGAGAGAGAGAGAGGGATGAGGAGAGCGATATTGTGAGTTGTTGGTCATTGGTCACTAGTGCTAACAAAGAGAGCACCCTATGAATGTGTACTAGTGCTAACAAAGAGAGCACCCTATGAATGTGTATTCTACAACTCCTCGGGAGTGTTAATGTATTTTTAGTAACATGTCAATATCTAATTTCAAAACATATTATGAATCAATACTTTTTGATAAATATAATAAATTATGATACTATTATTAAATGAACATAATTATGTTCCATGGGGACAAAAAAAGATGGTGGTGGGGTATTTTTTTAAGGCACTCCATGAAGTGAATATCATCAGTTCAAAACTCCAAGAAAATCCATCCATGTTAAATACCCACACCACTTAACAAACAATAATAATAATGATTATAATTATAATTAAACTTAAGTTTTTAGTATGAACCTTCATAAATTTATTTTATTGTTGTAAGTATTAAATTCTATTTTATAGTAGTTATAAAATTTTATAATAGCCCAGTATAATTGGAGAAAAACATTAATATAAAAAAAAAACTGAATAATAAAATAAAGGAAAATTAACTTCTCTTTGAACAATATTTGTAATAATATCAAATAAATTGACATATTACTTTCACAAGATTCATTAACTTTGGTCAAATGATTAGACATGCAAAGGGTGGTAGATTATGTTATGAAGATTCTTAAAAATAGGGAATTATTTTTTGTTTAAATATACTAGTAAATATAATAAAGAATTGTAGAAGTGATACTATTTTTTTCTGGATCTAATTATTTAAAATAAGTAAAAATAAACAAAAATTATTATAAAAATTTATTAAATTAAAAAAAAAATGATTTTTATTTAAACTAAAAAAAATGTAAATAATTAATATAAAATACATTAATAAATGAAGAAGGAAGGACAAAATTTGTAATAATTTGAAATATAATCAAATATTTGTTGGCACAAGATTGATTAACTTTCATTAAATTATTATATATGTTAATTTGTAATAATATGAAATATAATGACATATTTGATTGCAGAAGATTCATTAAACTTCATTAAACTATTAGATATGTTAAATGTTGGTGGTTTAAGTTTTGAAAATAAAGATTTTGATATGTTAAATATTGGTAGATTAAGTTTTGAAAATAGAAAATTGGTTCTTGTTTAAAAATACTAGCCAATGTAATAATATTTTTTCTTTTTAAAATAAGTATAAAATTTATAAAATATATTATAAAAAATACTGAATGAAAAAGTAATTTAATTTGATTTGAATTATTAAAATTTCAATAATAAAAAAATTAAATTATTTTATTTAAATGAAGAAAATGTAAATCATTTTCATAACATACATATTTTTTTAAATGAAAATTTAAAAAAGAAAAACATATAAATATTATTTTGTAAAATAACATTTCTTCTTTTAGTTAATAGAAGTACGGTTACTCTAGAGTTTTTAAATTATTGTTGACTAATATTTTAGCTTTTTTCGGATTTCAAAGTTTTAATAGAAGTGAGTAAGTGTTTTTAGTTTATCTATATATATATATATATATAGTGCTTTGGAAAAGATGTTAAGCATATGGCTTGAAAGTGAAGGTAAGAGGGCTAAAGGCCAAGTAGGTTTCAGAAGGTATCACTCAAAAACAGACCACCTCGTTACACTTAGGATCATTGTGGAGGAATGTCGTAATGATAAATTGTATTTATTTTGTTGCTTTGTGGACTTTATAAAGACTTTCAATACGATTCCTAGATACAACCTTTGGAATATATTAGAAGAGCGAAAGGTTCATCTCGAGTTGAGAACTGCTAAAGAGCAATGAGGGGTGGTCGAAAGATATTAAGTGTAACATCAGAGTTAAACAAGGTTTCCCCCTCTCCCCTACCCTATTTGGCATTTACATCGATAAGCTTGAAGGCTATTTAGAGGAAGCAGGATGTGATGGCACGATCTTAGATGGGATAGTCGTCATCCTTCTTCTCTATGCTGATCATATTGTTCTTTTCACAAGGTGCCAATCTGATCTTGATAATTAACTCACGCTTCTTAAGGATTTGTTCTCTACAATGGGTATGATTGTTAACAATGAAAAAAAAGTTTTGATTATCAAATCCAAGAAGGAAAATTATGTTAATTTTATGTATGAAAATAATAACTTGGAGGAAGTGTATTCTTACAAGTACCTACGAATTGATATTCATCGCAAGCTCAACTAGAACCATAGCATTGAGAAAAGGATTAATGGGGGCTAGAAAGCCTATTTTGGTCTTGAAAATAATTGTAAAATAGCAAACCTCATAATGTAGGATAAAAAGAAGTTCCTCTTTGAAACTTTAGTCACTCATGTTATCTTATACTGCTGTGAGGTTTGGGGTTGAAGCATCTCCAAAGAATCATGGCGAAAGATTGAGCAAATCCAGAAGAGTTTTATAACTTATAACATGAAAATTAAAAGTAATACACCCTATCCTATTCTCCTTATAGAAGCAGGTCTTTCCACTATTGAGAGCCTAGCTATGATTAGGTTTCTTCTGTACAAGCACAAACTCAATAACATAGATGATCATAGATTTCCTAAGCTAGCTTTAAATTCCAACCAAAACCACCTAAGGCTCAATCAGGGGTGGCATAAAGATACAAGGCCTGGTTCAACTATTGGGAGATCAATGAGAATGATGCATTGCAAAAAATTAATAACATTAAAGATATTGTTACTTCTAAGTTCAAAGAAATAATATGGTGTCAGAAAGATTTAGCTGCTAAAAGAAAATTAAGTTATTATAAGAAGGTCATCAACCCCATCCTAGAAGATCAAAAGTATCTCTCTATTTAACTAACTCAAACAATAAAATTAATATAGCAAAGATTAGAATGAATTCTCATGAGCTCCATACTGAAACAGGTCACTGGGCAGTTCCTAAAACACCATGGATGGAAAGGATCTGCCATATATGTGAGAGTAGGAACATCGAGGATGAAAACCACTTCCTCTTAGAGTGCCCCACCTACAACCACATTAGATCTCAGTTTTACAATCTTTATTACAATACTGACCTTCCTAGCGTCTTACAATGTCAAAATTATAGTGAGCTCACGAGGCTTCTCTCCAAGCTTTTTGAGCATAGGAATAAAATCTTAAATCAAAATAAATAATTTGTCTCTTTAGGTCTGATAGAAAAATGTTCGGTTTGAGTGGACGTTAACCACCATCACCACCACCACCACCATCATCATATATATATATATAGATACACACACACACACACACACACATAAAACAAACAACTATATTATATCAAAAAGCTCGACAACAAACAATTATATTATTATATGTTTTATATTCAGAATAAAACTTAAAAAATTATATTCGCAAAGCATACGAAATATATATTTATTATGAATTTAACATATGACATTACAAAAATTAATATCAATTTATTTAATTATTTAAAATTTATTTTGAAACACAGTATGAAATTACAAATATATTAAAAATTAACAATTACATATTATTATTAGTTAATATTACTTTATCTAATTAAACATTTTATTTTACTATCAATTATGTCAATACCTTAGTGGGCTTAAAAAGCATCAAATTATATAACTTGAATTTAAATATTTATTCAAAAATATCTATTAAGTTTAATTTTACATGGGAAAGATAAACTTAATTTTGACAACATTCACTAATTTTGTTTAAATTATTAGACATGTTAAAGGTTGGTAGACTAAATTTTGAAGATATGGAATTTATTTTTGTTTAAAGATACTAGCAAATATAGGAATTGTAGGGATGACACTATTTTTTCAATTCGATCTTTTAAAATAAGTTTAACGATTTAAAAATATATTATAAAATATGTTAAATAAAAAATATATTTTAATTTAATTGGATTTGAATTCAATTAAAAAGATGTAAATAATAAAACTATGTTAATTTAATTTAATTTAATTTGATTAAGATTAAGAAAATGTTAATAATTTTCATAATATATATTTTTTTAAATACAAAGTTCGAGAATCTATTTCTTTTGTTAAGAATGGTAGATCCTTTTTTTCATTATGGTATCTGCAAGCAGGTTACAACCACTTAGCTTAATTAGGTGATCTCAAACTTCTCGTTGGAAAAGCAGGTTTGTTGACCACAAAACCGCATTATACGCCATCTAGTAGCAAAAAGTAGTTATTTTATATATTCAAGCTATATATACTTGATTATCATGTACACAACCATGAGTTGTCTTTCTATATATATAAACTACTACAAACTAGGACGGAAATGCTATCCACATAAAAACTTAAGCAAAAAGACTATGACTTCATCCTCCTAGTTATCCTAATCAGTCGATGTCAAGTTACCCAGGGTTGGGTCCTTCACACTGATCTAAGAAGATTGGTAACTAAGAACATGCTTGAGAATGTTTTCTAGATTTGACTGAGATGGCCATCTAGATTTTTTCCATCGCCTTTGCTAGGAGGCATTTAAGGAGCCAATACATGCGTAGAGTCTATTTATATTGTGATTCTCTACCGCGAGTGTGTCTCAGATCAGGAACCAATACTTTCCACTCTTCCACGTCCACTACCCGCACTTTCGTAAATCTGTTGATGTCATCCTCCCACTCAGCAATGAGTTGTTGAATCTCCTCTTTGGTGCCACCCACATATGCAATAATTATTTATTGGATCAGTTTGCCAACTGGTTTCCTCCCACTATGTTTTCCAAGATTTCTCAGCTCATCCTCAACCTCACTCTCCTGGAGTCTCTTGTCTTTGCCTTGCCTTTCCCTGAACTAGCCATTATTGTACTATTGCATAACCTTATAGCCTATTGATGACAACAGCCCAAAACTAGCTTCAGTGCTTTTTTCCTCTAAGAGGAGTTACCTACTTCAGGACCAAGAAACAAAAAAATCCAAACCATTATTTTCATAATTTTCAACAGCCACTCGTTCTCTTCATCCAATGTTTCTTCCCCCCATATATCTTATTCAAAGCCCCTAAGTGTTAAAGACCCCCAACATCACCATTTTAATGATGTCTGGGCCTACACAAGACTATGTAACTTCAACCTTTCAGTATAGTCAACCAAATATCAATTATATATATATATAGAAGTGCGCCCTTCCAATTCCGCTTACCAAACTTATGGCAGTTTGTATAAACATTTTTCTCAATAACAAAAATCTGCTCTTCAATTACGTACCTTCCACAACGCTTCCACTGCAATAAACTGATTTCAACGCAGTCTCCCACATCTTCAATTTATTCATTTGAATTAGAAATAATGCTGGCTCATACGGTGTTTAATATTAGTGCTTTCAACCCAAAGTCTATACTAAACCAACAATCTGATCATTCAACTTACCTCCCCAATGAATAATCTGGGCTATGTAACCTTCACTACTTATGCATCTGGTTATTAACGTTCCGCTCCACGATTTCTATCCTGCAATTCCTGAATGAATTCTTCATGATTATTACAACGTCACCATTTCCTCAATGCTAGATTTCAACGAGTTTTTCCAGACTTATGTTCAACACTGATTTTTCCTCAATTCAATACGGTCGCTTTCTGTAAACAATTCTCCAGCGCTGACGGTCTCTCCTGCAAACATACTCTTTTACAAATCAATGTCAATTTTAACAAACAAATCATTCCCACTCGGTCTTTACGTTCCATTTTGTTCCCTCAACAATACCAGCAGATCCATAAAAGTCGATTTCCATACTCTCAATTGGATTCCACGCTATATATAACACAATTCCACTTGTTTTCAATCAATCCAACATTACGCAGTAAATGAATTCAAAACCTGCGCTTTCAACATAGATTAAATCACCACCAGGTTCATTAATTTTAATGTGAGACATAAATCAGATCCATTTAATTTAAAACAGGCCGAAGCACAGTTCTATCAATGTCGACTCATATAAACGATGCCACTCCATACCACTACACAGACAACCATTATGTATTGTAAATTCATACAATTTCAAATATATTGGTTTCAGTTTCACCTGTATACAGCTTCAATAACTTGATTCACATAATATGTCAACTTTTATCATTGTACCGCAGACCAACACATTAACAATAATAATTCACCATTTATTCGTACCCAGTCCAGTGCAGTTCACATTGATTATGCAGATCGAGAAGCTTTTGTTGGCCAGATGTTTCATTTCTGTGGCCCTTTACAATTGCTGAAGGCTTACAGCCTTGTTGTTCAAGCCTACTCTCAAACTCACACTCACTCAAAATCTCAATGTATTTTTCTCTCAAAACCCCCTCCTATTTATACAATTTTAAAAATAATCTAATTTAATGCTCAATCCCCTTAATGTCTCAATACCACTAAAATATCTCAACAAATCCTATCATCTAGAATCTTATCCGTTTATATCCTTAACTAGTCAAATTCTCCCATATCCTTTTATTAATAAAAGGATATTTACAAAATCCTCATTTTCTTCTATTTTATTTAAAATAACAAATTAATTAAACAAAATATTAAAAATTGTCACACCCCCTTTTCTAACATATTTACAAAAAGAAATACCCTTGATGCTCTTGCATCATTACATTACCATGGCTTAGAAATACCACATGCCCAATATGATGTGTTGATATTCCATCTTCTTAAATTAATTAATGTGAGGTAATTTAATTAATAGAGTATATTTAACATGAAAATAAATATTATAATTGATATGTCAATATTACCATGAATATTCCAACATATTTCACGGGGTTTAAATACCTACGATGAACCTAATAATTAAATTATAACTATGAAAGATCTATTCTTATGATTAGCATAATTATAGGCATATATATTTTCAATTTTATTTTCAATTTAAGTTAACGGAAAATATTAACATTAAATTAAGACAAACTAGGGAAGCCATATAGATTAAATAGATTGAACTACAAATAAAATTCGATCCATGATAACCATCAAAATGGTTACCCCAATATTCCTATCACATTCCATAGCTTAAAAAAACATGGAAATTAACTGAATTATAACATTATTACAAACTATATTGTGATTGTTTATAAATAATATTTTTTTCATCCATATTTCAACAACAACAAAAAATCTTAGTGGTGAAATATGTCAATATTACTATGAATGTTCAAACATATTCCATGGGGTTTAAATATATGCCATCAACTTGATAATTAAATTATAACTATGAAATATATACTCTTATGATTAGTAAATTATAGGCATATCTATTTTGGAGTTTATTTTCAATTTAAATTAAAAGAAAATACTAATACAAATTAACAAACTAGCGAAGTCATATAAATTAAATGGATCTAATTGCAAATAAAATTTAATCCATGATAATCATCAAAACTAGTAACCCATAATACCTATCACATTTCCTAGATTAAAAAAAAAAGAAATTAACAAAATTATAAGTTTATTACAAGTTATATTGTGATTATTTATAAGAATATTTTTTTGCATGCATATTTCAACAAAAAAATAATATTAGTGGAAAATTTTAGTGAAAACTAATCTTTGTTGGGTTTTCTTGATGCCAATATCAAGACCAAATGCATCACTATTTACTTCACACTTTTAATACCCATTATAGGATTACATTATTAGCCATGTTGTTGAATTATGTTACATATTGACATCCATTTTACCTTGGGATTTGAACTTGTGTCATGCTCTTAACCATTATATCTACTCAAACTATATAGTAGTATATCACTTTTTAGAAGCGATATATAATACTATTTCTTTTTTGGCTTCACTATTTACTTCACACTTTTAATACCCATTGTAGGATTACATTATTGGCCATGTTTTTGGATTATGTTACATATTGATAGCCATTATAGCTTGGGATTTGAGCTTCTGGCATGCTCTTAACCATTAGATGTACTTGAACTATATACTATTATATCACTTTTTAAAAGCGATATATAATACTATTTATTAAGGGGACTTGAACCTTGAACCTCATGATTTTACTGTATCACTTTTTAAAAGTGATATATAATACTATTTCTTCGTTGGCTTGACCCACACATAGATGTCAACCTTAAATCTCATGATTTACATAATACTTCATAACAAGTTGGTCACCAATTGAGATGCCCCACAAATTTATATATAATAAATTATAACTATTTAATATACAAATAAAATCTAAACTTTTATATTAAATTAGAAAAATCAATTAAAAATATATATCTAATTATTTTTATTTTAAGATATAGATTTATTAATAAGATTAAGTTAAAAATTTAGTAAATTACAAAATAAATAAATTTAAATATATTTATATTGAAAAAACTTAATATAATAAATAAAAAACTAATTTAAAATTTTAGAAAATAAAATAATTTAATTAAGCCATATTTTTTAAGTATAAATTTAAATCTTAAAAATATATAATTTAATTTAACCTAATGTAAACCTTTTATTTTAAAAATTTATAACTGAATTATGTAAGAAACCACCCTTATTAATTTAACCTCAGGTAAACCTTTTATTTTAAAAATTTATAACGGAATTATATAAGAAACCATGGTTAATATAATTTTATTATTGATCCGGTTCTTCAATTAAAATTTTATGATAAATTTAAACACTAACCATGTATCTACGTTGCATAATGTTCCTCGAAAAAGTTGAACAATGATAAGTTCTTGGAAAGCATCTTTCTAACGAAGTAAATATTTCACGAAGACAGTTGAAATATTTTCTGACATCGTAACAAAACAATGAAGGATAATGGTCCCTTGATCCTCCTCGTGCTACGCAGTGGTCCCATATAGTGGTGGAATATTTTCTGACATCATAACGAATCAATAACGTGTCATTACTATCTCAATCGGAGGGAAACTAAATTTGAATGTGGTCGTTTCTACACTGCGCCACGAATTTGTCCCTTGTTAAAAAAACATACGCATTAAACAAGGAAGCGGCTTTACATATGCATTCTTTGCCCATGCCGAAGTATTTTACTGTGTGAAAGGTGTTTTCAAATGTTTTGTTCCCTAAATTTCTTTATTTTCTGAAAAAAGTATTTTCATGTTTTTTTTGTGAATAATTGATTTTAATTTTTTAAGATAATTTTAAGAATATTGGTTAAATCAATTATTTGGAATTAATTAAAAGTGTGATTGACAATAAATATTTGCATATTTTGGAGTTTATATTCATGTTGAAATAAAGATCTAAATGCTCATGTTAGGGGAATTACAGATATATGGTAGTTTGGATTACAAATAAAAGCCTCTTATCACAAGTTCGACGGAGTAAATAACATATATACACATATATACAATCCTTCTTTTTAGAGGAGAAATAACTATTTAGACTCTCTGACATGAATTTCACTACAATCACAAAAACCAGTTAAGCGTTTTAACTGGGATATAGTTTCTTTCTCAATAGCAAATGCAAGATGTTGCCTATTTAAGGGAGCATGTGGGAAGATAGATAAAAGTGTTTTGTATGTACACAATATATAGTCGAGTGAAACGAAATACTTAAGAATACTTCTCCTAAAATGTCATCAATTCCCTAGTTGCGCAAAATAATGTAACTGTTCTCATTGTATCTGAAAATCATATTTGTTGAACTTTCCTATATATTTTTCAAACACAATATTTAGTTCTTTTCGGTTAAACTAATACACTTTTCTAATTTTCAGAGTGGAGTGCCCAGCTATAGATAAAAAAACGTAGATGGCATCCCATGAAGTTAATATTTTGAACATAGCACCTTTTATTTTTTTTTACAAATATTTCTAATTTTATAAATATGGAAAATATTGTAATGATTATAATTATGATTTTAATTATTAATTAATATTTTTAGTTATGATAAGTATTAATTAATATATGTCATTTGGTGATAGTTATTAAATAGATGTTAATTTAATATTATTACCTAAAAGACATAATGAGAGGTAAATTTTTACATTTTTCCCATATGTTTTTAGGTTTTCATGTTACTATAATTTGAAAAGATATGGTATATATACATATTCAAGAATAAAATTAGTTTCTTTATAGTATAATGACCCAGCAAATACTAGGTCAACCAACTAGTATGCTTACTTTAAAGTTTACAAGGCAAGTCACCACAACAATACTTATAAGCAATCAACAACACAACCATATTTAACAAGGTATTATAGATGTTAGAGATCGAACAAAACAAATATATATTCAAGAATTTGTGCAGCTCACAAGAACACTCTACACTTCATCATTAATAATCAAGAATATATGTAGTTTACATGCAAGTAGGAGAGTTAGAACAACCACGTAGAATGTAGAAACTAATCCCTAAGCTAAGTCTCACACAAAACTAATGAATGAACTCTCTCCAATAATAATTTCTCCATTAAGTTCAACACTCCCCTTTAATGGAGAAAGGGTTGACTAGTACTCGGGTTGACTAGTACTCCTAACATCTCCCTAAATAACTTAGATTTAATTATTCCAAGGGACTTAGTAAAAATTTCTACAGCATTATCACAAGTATTAAAATATTGAATATAAAACTCCTTTGACTGAACCTTCTCTCTAACAAAGTGAAATTTGAGAACTCCCCTTTAATGGAGAAAGGGTTGACTAGTACTCCTAACATCTTCCTAGATAACTTAAATTTAATTTTTCCGAGGGGCTTAGTAGAAATGTATGCAACATTATCATAAGTATTAAAATATTCAATATAAAACTCCTTTGACTGAACTTTCTCTCTAACAAAGTGAAAATGAGTATCAATAGACTTTGTGTTTTTATGAAACACTCGATTGTTTGTAGGTTTGATCAAGCTCTGGTTGTCACATCTGATAATTCTTGCATATTTTGTTCTTCTTTGGAATCATGGATAAGTCTCCTCAACCAAACTTCTTCACATCACACATTGCATGATACTTGGCTTCTACTAAAGACAAGCATACAATGTTCTGCTTCTTGTTGCTCCATGCAATGACCCCAGAAACAATGCTGAATGCATAACCTTTTATGGATCGTCAGTCATCTAGTTTTCTGGCCCAGTATGAATTTGAAAAACCTGCCACTCTAACATCAAATGAATCAGTATATTTAATACCAATGTGTAAGGTTCCTTGAGGATACCTTAAGACGCCTTTCGTTGCAACCCAATGGGCCTTAAGAGTCTTCGAAATGAATTCACTAAAGACACTGACTGCAAAACCCAAATCCGACCTAGTTATGGTCAAGTAAATTAATGAATAATTATCTCCAAATCCATTAAACTTATCTATAATTGGATCTAGAAGTCTTATCATGAAAGAATTATCCATTCCCATTCACTGATGGGATTTTATTTGGAAAGAACCTCATCTCTTGGTGTCCCCTTTTCCAACCATTTTATATTAGCTTTATTTATTTTAAGCATAAAGTTATTTACTTTCATTGTTACACCTTAGACTAGCTTTT
>APFE031432610.1:0-119351 GCA_000404065.3 Pinus taeda | reverse complement strand
ATTATTACTGTAAAGTCTGCCATTTCGTATGAAGTGCTCTAACAGAAACAAACAGCATAGGAGTAAACAAACAGGAGGTCAGCAAAGTACCCGCGAAACGACACAAGTATCGTTTCAAGTCACAGAACAGGAATGAAGAAGCAGTGAAGGATTCCAAACGTAATATCACAGACAAGAGAATAGACTCAGCATCGAAATATCTACAGGTAATTCGAAAAACTAACAAACCCTCATAACCAAATTTATGGTTGAGCAAATAACAGAAATGAAATAAACATACATTGTAAACTACTCCATGCGTCTATTGTTATCTAACAAGCAAAAGCAAAAGATACGCATTCCATGTTAAGAAAGAATCTTTCAAATATTGAAAAGAACAGAGCACAGTCCAGTACAGGCAGAGTTTCATTGTTGAAATGAAATCATATATTAACATATAAATTCCGAGTCATAAAATTGAGAACAGACAGTTACAAGAGGCCTAGGGTTTGTAGTGCTTGAGCGCAAATCGATAATAGGAGGGTTCGATTTGTCAAGCGACCCTCTCACAATACAAACAGAACATACAGAACCATATGCCCACCTTATTTAATTGACAACCGAGCAACAGAACTACCAGAGAAGACAACAGTCGAGAAGACTAATACCTGAACAGGGATTTCCTATCAACAAACCGCCATATTACCGATAATAAGAAAGAACAGAGAGGAACTTAACCTCTACAGAGCCAGAAATCCTATCTACGGAACCTACTAAACCTACAGAACCGACAGTAAAAATACAGCTTATGAAATGGAGGAATGCTACCCGTGACCGGACCGTTTGAGCGTTCAACAGGACTGCAGAACACCGCTAATGACAGAGCCATCACAAGTAAATACCTGTCACCAAAACTGAACAGGGTTAACGTCCGAAAGAAGCACTCATAAACGGCGAGATAAAACACAGAATAAACAAGGGTTTGAAAAGGGGTTACCTGTGAGCCGAGATTGGGGTTCGAAGAGAACCAGAGAGTGCTCATACCTGTTGATAGTGGCAGAAAAACGTTAGGGGAGGGACGACAGAAAGGCCAAGTCATATAACAGGGAAAAGAAACCTTACCTCGTGAACGAGTGAAGCGTTGGAGTGTGGAGTGAACCTGTTACCAGAGAAAAACCAGTTAATCCTTTAAAAAAATCACAGACAGCGTGAGCGCCAATCCAAAACATAGCAACTGTGCCTAAAGTTTAACAAAAATATCGTGTAGAGGAAAGAGCATTGTTACAGGCCTCGAAGGCACATACCCACAATCGCAGAGCACCAACAATACACAGGTAAGTCACCACTGATAAACCAGAACAGAAAACGCGAGGGTTCATTACAGTCGCAGGCGGAGTCCTCCAAGCAGCGGCAGAGTAAGAATGAGCAGGTAGGCGCGGGTAACGTGAACAAAAGGCGGAACAACTGGCAGGTGTGAGGCTACAACCGGAAAGCCCGGGATAAACCCTAAAACCACAACTCGAGGCATCGTACCCAATATTAAAGTCAACATTAAAGTGCATTCCGGACACGGTCAAATCAGGGTAGGAGAGAGAGACGGCGAGAGCCATCACTATAACAACCAGAATTAATTTCCAATTTCTTATATAATGATGGAAGAAGCGAAAAGCATTCTAAAACATTCATAGATGAATGATTTTGAGGGCCAAGCGAAAAGAGAATGACCATGCCTCTGCTTCAGTAATGATGATGGACCTATTCCCCCTTCCCATAATCTATCTCACACGTTTAATAATAATGTGGCTCTCCCCATAATATATATCACACATTTGATAATAATGTCACCCTCCCCATAATATATATCACACATTTGATAATAATGTCACCCTTATCTTTAATAGCTATATCAAATATTTTATATTCTTATTATTTTAAAAACTTATTATAATATATTTAAAAATAATAATAGTAATTTTTTAACAATAAATGCTTTTGGATTTCCTTGAATTATCTATTTTCATTTACCTTGTAGAAAAATGTTGCCACCATTATCTATATTTTTTTTATTTAAATATTTATTAAATTAATAACTTTCATTTTACCATATCTTATCATCATTTACGCATTTTAATAAACTTCATTTCCATTTATTTCCATTCTTTATTTCAATTTATTTCCATTCACGTATACTTTATTAATATTATATCCCTTCCTTCACATGAATATTATCTCCCCCTATATTCTACCCAACATAGTTCCATAAATGGTATCTCGATCTCAAAAAAAATTCATGGTGATCATATAAGAGGATTCATGGTAATTATATAAGGTATAATATAACCAATCTTATTAAAAATAGGTTTGGAATCATATATTAGATTTAAAGAAATATATTTGGTATCTTTATTTGAAAAGGATATTCATAGTAAATATATAAAGTCTTAAATAACTAATATAAAGTAACTAATTAACTTAATTTTATTAATAATATGTTGGGAATATGGGAAAATTTTAAGGTCTAATATTGTAGGTGGGTTAATTTTCTATGTTTTGTTCCAAAAAATATTTGAGAATTTTAATTTTTTTCTAAAATTGATTGCCCCAAATTTTATATCACAAAATTATTTTACTTGAAAAATAGCCAAAAGTTTAAAGAGACTGTATAAAATGGTTAGGAATTTGAATATTTTATAAAACATATTTCTAAACATTTAATAGTTTGCATGTTAAAGACTAGTAAAATTCACCAAAAATTCTAAACTTCAAGATACATTTACATCCTTAAAATTTTCCCTGATTTGGAATTATATATTAAATTTAAAGAAATATGTTTGCTATTTTTACTTTTTATTTTATTTAATTTTCAAAAAAATAACTTAATTTTTTAATTTATAAGTATTATTATGGCAAAATGCTAAATTTTATTATTTTTTTAGACATGATAACATTATGGTAAATTCACTATTAATAGTTATTAATTATTTGTTTATATATGTAACGCGTGTTTGTGAATATTATAGGAAAAAAACCATTGTTTAGTTAATAGCTTCAATGTTTATTATAACTTTCGCACATTGTAATGTCATGTGTAGTTTAACATAGTAAGACCTCACTAAAAGTTTGTCTCGTCATGTTAATAACAAAGTTGGGGGTGGTAGTTTCCAACTTTCCATTACCTTTTCAATATGCTTGCTAGAATTTATCCAATATGAATCTAGCTTGTATAGATTGCACCTCCTATATTAATTATATTATTTAAGAATAAAAAGTTCTTTCTTGGTAGTGACTATATCGGAATGCAATGTGTCAAAAGAATACTCAATGCATGGAATATGTTGATTTTATTTGCTATTTGTGATAGCAAATATTATAGGAATTAATGAATCTTCAAATCCTTATCATTAATTTGAGTGGGAAGTTAGTCTCATGTTCTTAATGTGATGGTTACTCTATCTAACTTGATACCCTAAGGTGAAATAGTTATTCCAACACCCCACTGATATGAGAGTGGTCTTATGATTACTTTGACAAGGAATTTATTCTATGTTTCCAGTGTGGTAGTTAGTCGACTATCTCAAGAATGAATGTACCCTTGTTTGTCTTAGAGCAGTTATCATTCAACCAAGAAAGAAATGAACAAAAATAGGAAATTGAATCACTCACACAATTTTAACTCAAGGAAGTACATGGTAAAACCCTGACAATGTGTAAAGGAAGCCTCCATGGGGCAAGGGATTGGAAATATTTATTAATAAAAGACAATTCTCCATGATTACATTGTCTCGGGCATTTACCAGTTTTGTAAGAGCCTCCTCCATTACATAACTATTGTTCATTATAAAACTTGTTACTAACTAACAAAACTAACTGCTAGTAACTAATAAGCTTTTTTACTCATAATTGCATAAATCGTTGTCACATTTCAACAAACTCCACCTTGACAACAATTTTCCTAATCCCTTTCCTAGGCCCAGTCATCATCTCTTTTGCAAGCCAAGAGAAACCAAACACCATCGCAACTTCTCTACTGTAACTGGCTTCATGAATATATCTGCACAATTCTCACGTGTATGGAAATTTGCGAGAGCTACTTTTCCGCCATCGATCACATGTCACAGAAAATGATATCTTACATCAATGTTCTTGGCCTTGCTGTGATAAGCTATATTTGTAGCCAAGTGAATATCACTCTGACTGTCACAAAAGACATTGACTCTCTCCTTCATCCTTCTAATCTCATCAAGTAGGTCCTTTAACCAGATTGCTTTTTTACTGGCATCTGAAGCAGCTATATACTTTGCTGCGATAGTGGACAATGCAATCGTTTCTTGAAGCTTTGACATCCAACTAATTGCTCCACCTGCAACAGTAAAGACATAACCTGTAGTAGAACTCCTTTCGTCAAAATCACCTGCATAATTAACATCCACATATCAACAGAATGATCCTTCACTACCATTAAAGATGATGCAATGATCACTTGTGCCTCTTAAATACCGAAGCACCCATTTCACTGGTCGCTAATGTTTTTCAACTAGATTTGCCATGAACCTGGTGACAACTCCAATTGCGTGTGAAATGTTAGGTCTTGTAGATACCATCGCATACATTAAGTTTCCTATAATGTTAGCAAATGGTACACAAGATATATACTATTTTTCTTCATCTATTCTAGGACTCAAAACCAAAGAAAGCTTAAAGTGGGAACCTAATGGAACATTAACAGGTTTCACATATCGAACTTTTCAAGTACTCTTTCCACACACTTTTGCTATGATAACCAAATCTTACCATTTTTCATGTCTTTGTGTATCTCCATGCCCAAGATATGTTTTGCTGCTCCAGGGCCCTTCATATCAAATGTCCTAGAGATCTGAGCCTTTAACTTGTTCATCTCTTCCATGCTTTTTCTTACAATAAGCATATCGTCAACATACAAAACTAAGATAATGAATATACCACTGAAACTCTTGAAGTATACACATTGATCATCCTCACTTCTAATAAGGTTTTGGCTCACCATGAAGGAGTCAAATTTCTTGTGCCATTGCCTAGGAGACCTTCTGGGGCCATACAATGATTTCTTGAGCTTGCAAACCAATATTCTGCTGCGATTTTATATGAAACCATCTCATTGTTCCATATATATTTCTTCATCCAAATCAATATGTAGAAAGGTTATTTTAACATCTAACTGTTCTAACTCAAGGTTAAGTAATGCATTTAGTGCCAACATAGTATGAATAGAAACATGTTTTACAACAGGTGAAAAAATCTCATGAAAGTGAATACCTTCAACTTGAGAATAACCTTTTGCTATCAGTATCACCTTATACCTTTCGATACTTCCATCAAATTTTGTTTTCAATTTGAAGACCCATTTGCATCCAACAACACTTCTCCCTTTAGGAGGTTCTACAAGTTCCCAGGTATTGTTCATGGCTAAGGAATCAATTTCTTCTTCCATAGTCATTTTCTATTTTTCGCTATTCGTATCCTCCACTACTTCTTGATAAAAAGAAGGTTCCCCATCTTCAGTAATCAAAGCAAAAGACGAAGCAAAATATTCATACCTTTTAGGAGTTTTTCTTTCCCTTGTATACCTTCTTAGAGTGACTGGTGGCTGAACTCATTCAAAACTTCAACAGTTTCCTTTGTATCTTTGTCACCTTTTCCTCCAGAAGTCTCTCCTTCATTTCGACTTTCGAAAAAAGGTCTAGCATCCACTTGGATTTGTTGATTTGGTGATACTTGTTCCTGTTCAATTCCTTCTTCATTTGATTTGAAAAGAAAAGATTCATCAAATGTTACATCTCTACTAACGACTATCTTCTGCGACGTAAGACCCCACAACTTGGATCCTTTCACCGCATAGTTATGCCCAACAAAGACATAACATTTCGATTTTGGATCTAATTTTAAACGCTTATTTTTAGGAATAAGAGCATAGGCATCACAACTAAATATCCTTAAATGTGAATAATCACAATACTGACCTCACCAAACTTCTTGAGGAATTTTACAGTTAATTACTACTGAAGGTGATCTGTTAACTAAATAACGAGCAGTGGATATTGCTTCTACCCACAACTCCTTTTGTAGGTTAGGATTGCTGATCATGCTTCTTGCTCTTTCCATAAGAGTCTCATTTATACGTTCAACAATACCATTTTGTTTAGGAGTATAAAAAAGTGTTTTATGTCTAACAATTCCTTCATCCTTACAGTATTGTTCAAATTATAGAGAAGTTCACCACCATTGTCAGTTTTTAAACATTTAGTTAATTTTCGTATTATTTTTTCTACCATTCCTTTAAATTGTTTAAAGACATTGAATACATCAACTTTCTTTTCCAACATCAAGACCCAAACTTTATGGGAGCAATCACCAATGAACATTAAGAAATATAAAGCACCTCCATACGATACAATAGGAGATGGTCCCCATCAATCAGACTGAATATAGTCCAAAATTTATTTACTATTATGACTTCTAGTTTTAAACCTCTATTTAGAATGTTTTCCATACACACAATGTTTACAAAAGTCCAACTTCAAGGATTTCAAATCGGAAAGTAGTTTACGGTCCATCAATACCTAAAGACCTATCTCGCTCATGTGACCCAATTGTTGATGCCATAGGTGAGTACCTTCTTCTTCTTTCTCTGACACAATCATTGCTTCACTGATCCGTGTTCTTCCTTGAATGAGTTTGTAAATATTTTCAACCTTTTCTACCTTCATAACAACTAGGTTGCTTTTGAGACTTTCAACACTCCCTTCTGACCTATGAACTTGTAACCATCCGAGTCCAACACTCCCAAAGAAATAAATTATTTCTTTAATTTAGGTACATGTCTAACATTAGTTAATGTTCTCACTGTGTTATCATACACTTTAATCCTGATATTTCCTATCGCAACAGTCTGACATGATACATTATTATCCGTAAACACCAAAACTACCATTTTTAGTGCCATATGAAGCAAACCAATTTTTATGTGAACTCATGTGATGAGAAGCACGAGAGTGTAACATCCAACTTTCAAAATTCTGAGAGACATTACATACATGTAAATTTTCATCTATCATACATAATTCTTCAACAAATAAAACTTCATCTATCATACCTGAATCAACTTGATTTTCTTCCTTCTTTGGATTTTCAGACACTTTCCATTTCCAACAGTCTCTCTTGAGGTGTCCAATTTTATTGAATTACCAACATTTGGCTTTATAATTTTTACCCTTTGATTTAGACCTGGAAGAGCCCCTTATTTTCTCCCCTATTTCTTTTGATCGCCCTCTGGCTACCATGGCTTCTGATGCAGAGGTTTCAACATTGGACGTCTTCCTTACTTCTTTAGCTGACAGAGCTCCCACAACTGAATCAAATTCGAAGGACTCAGTTATGCTCAAACTAATAGAAGTAACGAAGTGGTCCCATGACTTAGAATTGGAAAAAATCAAGGTAATAGCTTTATCTTCTTCCTAAACTTTAACTTCCATATCTGACAATTGGAAAATAATTGTATCAAAAAAATTAGATGTTCTGCAATCTTTTACCCTTCTTCATCTGAAGATTGTACAATTGTCTTTTTAGATAAATTTTGCTAGTTAACGATTTGGTTATATATAAAGTTTCTAGTTTTCCCCACAAACATGTTGCTGAAGTTGCTTCAACTATATTCAAAAGAACTTCATCCATTATGCATAAATTGATGGTATTGAGAGCTCTGGCATCCATGTTCTCCCAGTCCAAATATGCCATTCCAACAGGTTTCTTCTTCACCCTGTCTAATGCTTTGTGCAACCATTGTTGCACCAACAAATCCCTAACTTTCAGTTTCCATAAATCAAAGTTGTTATTTCTAGTGTCCACCTCGAAGTTTGCATTTGTCATTTTATCCATTCCTTTCTATAACGTTCTAAATTTTGCTTCTAGGGTTGGTTTATTTATAAGTTTAAATTTCCTCCACAATCTCCTTCTAACTAGGGTTTCTATCTGATTTTGATTTTCTACAAAAAAGCTTATCTCCTTCCATAATTTCTTTTAACTTACTTAAGAGATTCTTAAAAAAAATAACCCTGAGATTCTCTCAAATACACAATTCTTTTTTTAAAACTTCAAACTGTATGACCAACAAAATTTAACTTATAAATATACATTTGTTTTTTGTTCAACTTATAGATTCAACAATCAATTTGATCAGCACTTTCCAATCTATCCACTCCAAAACTTAAAATCGACAATTAGTGGTCTTGAAAATGCAAAAATATCATTGATATTTAAAATAAAATATTGGCAATCTTCAAATGGAGAATCACTAAGGTCTCCTTCAGGGTCATCGACAATTTCACCTTTGCAATGGCCTCCCACTTCTACATCGGATATCAGGTCTTACTCTACTGAACTGTGCACTGACATCCTCATTTCCACAGCAACCAAACTCTCACACGAGTTCTCTACAACATGCAATCTTTACCGAACCCTTTTCTTCCGGTCTCAAAAAACCCTCGGTGAACCCTCACATGAGTTTTATAGAAGATGTGGTCTTCAATAAAGTGGGTGATCCTCCAATTGAAAGGTCGATCACTCCAAATGCGCAGTCTACTCAACGGCTTGACTAATCGATCACAGAACCTTTTTTTCAACAACAGACGCTGGTGATGAAGGCTTCGATGGCTTGACTAATCAATCACATCGTCTTCCACAATAGACTTTGGTGATGAAGGCTTCGATGGCTTGACTAATCAATCACATCGTCTTCCACAATAGACTTTGGTGATGAAGGCTTAGACGGCTTTACTAACCGCCTTCCTTTATTAACTGATGTCCTGGATCCTTTCCTCCTCACAACATCAGTAGGGGTAGCATCATGCTTTCTCTCTGCAACAATAACATTTCTTCAACCGCTCACTTCAACAATGACTCGACACATTTCAACTCTAGCTCTAATACCAATTGTTGGTTTTAGAGTAGTTGTCATCCAACCAATAAAAAAATGAAGAAAATTAGGGAACTGAATCATTCACACAATTTCAACAAAAAGAATTACGTGGTAAAACTATGATAATGTGTCAAGGAAACCTCCATGGAGCAAGGGATTGGAAATATTTATTAATCAAAGATAATTCTCCATGATTACATTCTCTCGGGCATTTACTAGTTTTATAAGAGTCTCCTCCATTACATAACTAATGTTCAGTATAAAACTCATTACTAACTTACAAAACAAACTGTCAATAACTAATAAGTTTTTTTTACTTATAATTACATAAATCGTTGTCACATTTCAACAATCATAAACTATAATTTTATAGATAAAAAAATAATCTGTATAATAGTATTTGTAAACACATTTTTTGAAATATCATTAACCAAAACTAAATAACATCATCTAAAGGTAACTCGTCGCTAGAAGCCTTAAATTGTTATATTACAAGTTCGGATCTTGAACACTCACAACCTACTTTCTATGAAGATCAAAGATGAAAAAGAACCGTATATATTTATAATGTTACAAAATATAAATATAAATGTGTTAGTAGAAGGACTTTTACTGATCAAAGATGCAAAAGGAACCATAGATATTTATAGTGTTGCACAATATAAATATAAATGTGTTAGTATAAGGACTTTTATTGATACGTTGAACCTAAAATGTAATGACAAATATATTTCAGAATTTTGTAATCCACGCAAAATAATCATTGTTGTTGTGTTTCAAAATCTTATCTTTAGGAATTTCAAAGGAAAGTACTTCAACATTGTTGAAAGTCACTTTTAAGCTATTATGAATACTACTTTCAAAATATCCTACCTAATACATAGGTATATTTAAGTAATATGTTTATCTATTATTTTTTACATTTAGGTAATATGTTTATCTATTATTTTGTGTAGAAACTTTATATATTGATTCCACCTCGAGAATATTTCCTGAAATGATATATAATTATAATTATCAAATATCTATTCATCTAAAATTCCCATGTAACTTAGAACTAAGTTTCTGCATAAGTACATTTAAGTAATATGTTCATTTATTATTTTGTGTAAATAATCTTTTACTTTTTTATTAGACCATTGAAGCTTTATACATTTATTCCACCTCGAGAATCTTTCTTGAAATGAGTTATATAATTATAATTATCAAGTATCTATTCACCTAAAAGAATTTGATTAGATTATTTTTTTTATTTTATTTTTATAATCTTTATTATCAAATATCTATTCAATTAACATAGTTTAGTTTATTTTGATCAATTTTCATTTTAGGCAATTTGTTCACCTATTATTTTTATTAAGTAAATTTGTATTTCTTTATTTCAAAAACTAAACTTTATATATTCATTTCACATCTGAAATTTTTCTTAATTTAGCATGTATAATTGTTATTATGGAATATTTATTTAATTGAGGTAATTTAATTTATTTTGATAATTTTGTTTTAATTTTTTCATAATGTAATTGCAAGAATTAAATTTAAGTGGGTTCTATTCATTCCTTCACAACCCTTGGGATAATTCTAACTATAATTGATTATCACCATACACAAACATACACATATATTGTTATAGATCCATCTTGAACACACACATACACATGTAACATAAGCTAAGCAATTTTTTTTTTTATAATGCAAACTACAACGGGTAATTTTTCATTGTTTAAATTGTATTTTTTAATGGTATATAAAGTACATAAAATCTTTGTTAGATTTAAACAAAAATACATATACTTAAAAAAAACCAAAGTGTAACCTCAAACTTTTTAAGCATAAAAGTTTATTTCTTTTAATAACTTTTTATGATATATATATTTAAAAAGAAAACAATATATACACATAATTGACATTAAAATATTTTATATAACATGTATCTCTATAAATTTTATCAAAACATATTAAAATAATTTTGTTATTAATATATTTTAAAATATTTATTTATATATATTAAAATATTTTTTTGTTTTTATGGTTTCTGACACTGTTTCTTAGAGAGATAAAATCACATAGCCCTCTCCAGTAAAAAAAACCTCTCACCCCAAACGTCACAATACTCAAAGATATATCCTTAAAATATATCCTTTCTATTGTGCTCTTCATCTGACGATGGATGCAAATTTTAATGTTCTAAATAATGAATTAAAAATATCGCTTTTTACTTACCCTTAGTTAAAGGATCAATACTCATGTGTTTATTGGTTGCGAAAGCTGGCTAACATTGTAAACAATGTTTCTCGTATTTAAATGGTTGCCAAATTGATGAGAACATGATCCATTAAAGTTAATTTAGTCATGTTTAAATATCACTTCATGGGTTTGTATTGGAATTCCACCATTTTGACTGTTACCACTTCCTTCAGTGACATGTAAAATAACCTTTTTCCGTTGGTGCTGTGGTATAGTGTTTGTTGACACACATTAGTGGTATGGCAGGTCGGATATGCATATTGCCAGGATCTCCACTCGAGGAGGTAAGTCGTGTGTTTGACACATACATAACTAGAAACGCTATTGGGTCCCATTCAAACCAGCCATCTGAAGCTTTAGCGGCTTCATTGGTTGATTATATCGTGCTGAACCTTGAAATTGAGTTTAATCATTTTTAGCAGCTTTTATGGCCACATACCTTCGAAGTGCGCTGTAAATTATGCTGTCCATTTACATCTGTTGGATTTCCATTTCTTTACCCTGGGGACTTGAACAACGTTCCATTAACGTAAACATGGCGCCACGTAAACTTTCAAGTTGCAACCAATACCTGACGACTGCACTCTGCGGTCCAAAATATATTTATCGAGTACTGGCAGTTAATGTGTTTTAAATTACCTGCTCAATTTCAAAACTTCAAACAATGCCACATACAAATTCACTATTTAAACTAGCTTTCTCCTTTGCTTTTACATCTCGTTGCAAAATTAAATCCATTGTGATTAGTAGAATTGAAGGAGCAGATATTAGCTGATCTGAACTTTTATCTCATATGAGCTCTCATTTTAAACTGTCTTTGTTCTTTTGCTACGTTGCAATAATTTAGAGTTTGCGAAGTAAGCGACATTGGTGATTAAGCAAATTGAAGGAGAGGGTATTAGCTTGCCTAAATTGTTTCAACTGCAGCTAAAAAAGAGTTTTGAGTAGAACTTTAGACATGGCGAACAATCTAAGATGGGGTTCGGTTGTCATCCTGGCGTTGCTTTCTAATGTTCCGTTGTTTAAGCTGGTAATGTTGCCTGCACATAGCGAGAGCTTGATGATAGCTGGCAGAAAAGGTAAGGCATTCTCTATTGGCACTGGGAATAGAATTAAAAGCAATTAAGAATTTTTACACTAAGCACGTTTTACTAAGTCAATGATTAGATCATAACCTTTCTAGTGATTGAGTAAAAAAATATTGTTATTTAAATAACGATATCTAAATATAGTGACGTAATCATTAACTTTGTGTAAATATAGTGACGTAATCATTATCTTAGTGATTAATATTTGCCAAATATAGTTATTCTGATATCTTTGCATGGATAAATAATATTTAATATCATGTTGAAGAGTCTGAGGGATTTACCTGAAATAAATTGGAATGTGATAGAAACAGGAATCAGAGGGCAGGAAATGGGAGAGGTAGAAGAGAGTCCTGAGAGAGTTGATGAAGTGGTCGCCTCTTACTTGACTCGTGTTCAAATTCCGCGTGAGGTTAAATTATTGTCATTGAGATTCTATCTTCTGTATTCGTCCCGTCGAGATAAATGATAACTAATTACTCAATAACTATAATGCAGATTCACCTGGATAGCGGTTATCATCGTCTTGCTCTGCGCGAAGCAAAAGTCGATGAAACTGAAAGCAAAAATGGGAAATCGAGAATGTCATTCAGAGAAAGCAAGATGGAGATGGAATTCGACTCCAAAAGAGAGATTCCAGGGGGTCCAGATGGCCAACATCACCCGTAACGGAATATAAATAAACTCCCTGAATAAATCAGACACGGACAAGTATTGTTTATCCGCGCTGCCATAAAAATTAATTATCCAATCATGCAAGGATAAATACGGTTTGATGGAAAAACTTAATGACATAATCTGTACGTAACATTACACTGTCGAAAAAACGGAGAACTCGATCTCGTGCTAAACGGCTGTCTGGTTTCATCGTCTATTAACTATGTATATCTTTACATATATATTAAATAATTGATGCGGTTCTCCCTGAATTTTGTTCGTCTGTACGTGGGAGATATAGAAGCAAACCGACCACATAATACAGTCAAACTAAATATATTCGCAGATCGTACAGTATATTGGTTTATCCAATTCCACTTAGTGTGTTACGGTTTTGATTATGGGATAAAATTATTACACTAATGCGTAAATATAATAAACTAATATAGATGAAATAAATATTCTAAAATTAAGAAACATAATAATAAATATATGTATATATATATTTTGGAGATTTTTAATTTTAAATAAAATTTATTATAATATAATATTTGGAGCATTTATGGTCAGTATTATTTGTACATTATTTTGATATTTACTGCATAAATTGCTCAGAAGTTGTACAACTATGATCATGAGGAACTGGAGAGCCTCATGTTGCACTTATTTGGTGGTATTTGGATCATAGTAACTATATGCATATTCTCTGGGTTAATGGACATTCTCATTTTCATCTAGCTTTGTATCTCATTGGATGAATGGCAACTGTACTTTGGTGAGGTATTTTCGAGACGTATTTTTAAACATATCTTTCTAAGGCACATTCACGGAAGCAGAACCAGATTGGGGACATGCTTTTTAAAAGAAGTGTTTACAAAAATGTAGGTGTCATTTATTTTGCTGCTTTTAATCAAGATTTGTGATGTTATCGTTAATTGTAAATATTTAATTGCTGAGTAAACAAATTGAACATTACTATTCAAGTTTATAAATTTATTACTTTGGTTAAAGTTTTATATAAGATAACTATTATGATAATGACAATTATATGGTCCTCACATGTTAGGTAGTTATGATAGATAGTTACTTATCCCTAACTACTTCTTCGAAGATTTATTCTTAAGGAAAGTAAATCAAGAGGGTATTGGTACTTGAGATGGAAAGAGGAAAATGAAAGGAGGGGAAGGAGGGGTTTTATAAGTTGTGGATCCCCATACGCTAAGTCTTTGTGACAAGTAAGACTCATAGTCTTGCAGGGAACCATGTGAGTAACTGCTCGTGGTTAGACTTGGCATGAAGGTGAGTCTCAAGGTTGGGAGGAACAATCCACAATGGCTACATCTCGAACCAATTTAATTGTTTTGACTTCAAACAATTGATAGTGGTTACATATAGAACCAGATAAGTACTTAAACTTCCTGTAATTATTTATGTTGTGAAATTAAGATTGTGAATATTGTTGAAGAATGTTAATTCTTTAGAATAGTTAAGCATGTTGGCGTGTAGCAGCAATTTGTAAATTGTGTTCTAGTATATACAACAACTAACATACTTTACTGACAAACTCTGCAAAATAGTAGAATGAATAGCATTCTTAGAAGAATAAATCTTAAGAGATTACCGTGAAAATACCTTTAAGAGGAAAAGTAGAAATCAAAAGAAAGGAATTACCATATGAAACTTAAACTTGTCAAACAACGGTATTCAGAGTTCTGGTAAGAACAACCTATTCTTATAGAATATCCAAAGTAAATTCTTTGCACTATAGAAAAATGTTGTAAAGAACAAGAATATGAATTTAAGGCCAAACCATTTTTATGCCCATTCCACATATTTGCTAAGAAAATTATCCTTAATAAAAAAGATAAATCTAGAAATATAAAAGGATGCAATAACTTTAACACAATTACAATAGATCGCCAGAAAAAGAATTAAAAAAAATAGAAACCCCAGATTAATTAAAGGTCCATGGGACAAGAACCCTCCACTTGTGCAAGTATATGACTAATGAGGCATGACAATGACTAATGGAACGTTATGGAACCAGCTCACAAAAAGATAGAAAAGATAGAGCAATGCCTTAGAATTCAGCCTCTTCGAGGGGGCAACCTCCTTTACATTACACAAATGAAGAATTCTTGGATGATACAAATGACAAGATGTCCTTTCTATATACAGGAATCTAAGGGGTCATAATATAATCAGAGCCGACATAACAATAATAATGTAAGGGCACAATAATAACAATAGTGGGCTTCTATGGGGCACAATTGTAACAATATTGGGACTACATGGGTACAAGAATATAATAAGTGGGTTGTAGTAATAAAAAATAAGGGGTTACACTAGTAGTATAGGGGCCTAACATGCCCCTCTCCTTCAAAAAGTGTTGTCCTTGACGCTTGAGTAGTTCTTGAGGCTTTTGTATAAAATTCTTGTCCTCCCATGTGGAACAATCTTAATTTCAATTAAAGGTGTGAAAAAAATAGAAACCCCAGATTAATTAAAGGTCCATCGGACAAGAACCCTCCACTTATGCAAGTATATCACCAATCAAGCATGGCAATGACTAATGGAATGTTATGGAACCAACTCACAAAAAGATAGAAAAAATAGATCAACGGCTTAGAATTCAGCCTCTTCGAGGGGGAAACCTCCTTTACGTTACACAAATGAACAATTCTTGGATGATACAAATGAAAAGACTTCCTTTCTATATATAGGAGTCTAAGGGGTCATAATATAATTAGAGCCGACATAACAATAATAATGTAATGGCACAATAATAATAATAGTGGGCTTCTATGGGGCACAATAGTAACAATATGGGGACTACATGGGTAGACCAATATAATAAGGGGGTTATACTAATAACAATAACAGGTTACACTGGTAGTACAGGGAGCTAACATGCCCCTCTCCTTCAAAAAGTGTTGTCCTTAATGCTTGAGTAGTTCTTGATGCTTTCGTATAAAATACTTGTCCTCCCATGTGGAACAATATTGTGAATTGTAATATTGTTCAGTAGTTTATAGCTGCGTGTACCTGTGAAGGGTGCGAGTATGAAACATCTCGTCGAAACAATGGAATGCTTGGACAAATCGACCTACCACACAACCAGAGCAAGAATGTAGCAGCAAAGGAAAGAAGATTGTAACATTACAAAGAGGTAAGATAACCATATGTTTGGATAGACCCATTTAGCTCTGCAAGCTAATGAAGAAAAACACAATACCATACTACCTCAGAGTCTAATCGACGGAAGCGATAAGGGTTTACATGCTGCTGTTGGATGAACCCAAGTCCTGGAGGACCGTTGATGGAACGATGCTTCCAACTAAGGGTTGAGAATTGGAGAGCACACAGAAGACTCCAGAGACCTCCTACCACCATCGCTCAGAAGGTGAGATACATTGTATTAGAGTCGAACCTTTCCACTATGTAATTATAACATTAATTAATCAATGTGTACTACGGTAATGAATACCTTCATTAATGAATATACCATAGAATATCACGTATCCACTGTGGAAAAGTTCATAAGTTCAATGCTTTAAATTTTACTATTTTAACATATAGTTTATAACTCTAGGTTTGATTTAATAAAAAATCCATTTTTTTATTATGTGAATTTATGGAGACATGTTAAGATTCTAGGTCAAAAGTAGGTAGTAATGATATTATGTAGGAGCTATTGCATATATTATGGGAAGCATAATCATATTGAGGACATGCTATTTAAAAGAGGTATCCCTAAAAGATCCAGGTGTCATTTATTTTTGCTGCTTTTAATCAAGATTCTATGTCGAAAGTAGGTAGTAATAATATTCTATAGGGGCTATTGCATATATAGTTTATCTAAGCGCATACAATTTATAGATAGCTCTATTTTTGTGATGATGTAGTCAAGGAGAAATGGTTGCAAGACAGACCCGATTTTGACTAGAATAACACTAACCATTTTCATAGACAATTTCATGTTCTTAGACAATTTTGGGCTAGAGTTCTAGAAAGAATTCATGCATTAACTCTGTCGAACAAGGGGATTTTTTATTTCGATAAAAATTTGTGGATCAAGGAATGTGCTGAAGAAGACTCATGTAAATTGTACTCTAATATAGTGTTATTTTCTTCTTAAAAAAAGGTAACAATATGCATAAGGCACTCGCCAAAGTGCAATGCATGTTTGCAATGAATGTATACATGACGACCATCGACCTAGCTTCCATTGTCCATGGGAATGTCATTATGATGCTTGAAGGTGTCGTCCATGGGATGGATAGAATAATGATACCTAAGAGTGAGGAGTCCCTTATAGCGTTAGTGCCCACTCGAATGTCGTTATGACGCTTGAAGGTGATGTCCATGGGATGGACAAAGTAATGATACCTGACAATGTGGAGTCTCTTATAACATTATTTCATTTTTAAAGAAAGGGCGAAAATATGCATAAGATGCTGGCCAAAGTCTAGCTCTCACTGGTGATAAATGAAAACATGAAGGCCATTGATCTGGCTTCTATTACCCACATGAATGTCATTATGACGCTTGAAGGTGTCGTCCATGGGATGGACATAATACTGATACCTAAGAGCGTGGAGGACGATTTGAATAGATATGTTTAATACACTGGCCAAAATTTGGCTCATGTTTATGATGATTGTAGACATGAAGACCATTGATCTGGCCTCCATTGTCCACCAGAATGTCATTGTGATGCTCGAAGGTGTTATACATGGGATGGACAAAATATTGATATTAAAGAGGATTTTGAATAAAATGAGAAGCAACATGGTTGGTTCTTCTCCGGATTTCAGACTTTAAGAATATCTCGAAATCCTATAGTTTCTCTTAATCATCATATTTGAGGATTTTGTCAAACATAAGAATGCCTAGCTCTAGCTTTTATCCTTGAGGGGATGGATTCAAGAACCTACGAAGAAATTGTCACAATCAGTACTCGCTTCATCTCTTTCTACCCAGTCTCCACCCATTCACTCATTCTAATACACCATAGGATCCCTGCCATCCCTAACATCTGCGACTAGTTCCAGCCTCTATGACCATCACACGTGTGGATGAAATTTGAAAGTGTTATAGATATTAATTAATTTTTGGAGATTGTTATTTTACAATATGTAATTATTTTTATATTTTGTTTTTACAGTTAATAAGTTATGGAGACACAATTGTATAGTACCTATTTCTCATCTACAAATAGGTGATTCTATCATTAATACAATTTATTTTTCATTATGAAGTTTATTCAGACTTCTATAGTGGAGGCTATAATTTGGAATGTTCTCACTATGTTGAAACTATAAAATTGATTGGCGACCTGAATGTACGACTAGGTAGGTCACTTTTCCTGCAAAAACAGTCCAAGAAAATGCCTTAGTCTCACAAGACTATTTTTTTGTCTTGAAAAGCATGGGAATTCAGGCAATAATTTCATAAAATCCGGTAGGGATTTTTGTAAATCCAGGTTAAAACAACCAAACTTAAAGTTTTGGGTGTACCAAAGGTTTTTGATGGTGCTAAATCAATTTCCAATATAAAAAATTTATTCAAACATTGTTGGTGAATGATTTGAAATTTTTTTTCCCCAGATTCCAATCACTTTTGGTAGTGTGGCAATTCCTCCACCTAGATAGAAAGTCAAATTTATTCCCCAAAATTGGAGTGGTTGTTAGTTTTGAAAGTCAACTTAGAGTTCTTGTGACATGTCAAGGTCAAGGAAGAATGGTTGAACTTGAATTTCATAACCCGTAGTGGACTGATGGTGAATTAGTGTTGCGCGATGGAAAGGCTAGTGTTCATACAAATGGCGCACACATCAGATTTTTACATTCATTTTGTGCCTAACCAACACACTTTTATATTTTTCATCAAGTCGAGCGTTCAAAAATAAGGTCCAGATTGTTAATAGATATATTTTTCAACAAGTTGAGGCTTCAACAATAAGAGCTAGATTGTTAAATCTCTATTAAGTGCAATTGAGCATGTTTTATGTTAAACTTATATTAACTGTAGTTAAGGGTTTTTTATGAATTTTAATATTATAAAAATTGTGATGTTATTGATGTAAATCTATATTAAAGAATTAAATGTCGTTTAGTGTGACCAACTATTATCACTGGTTAAAAACTAGAACTTACCATTGGAAAACTTTTATCTGGTAGGAATTATTGAATACTACACGTTATCAAGGGATGCTAAAGACACTAAGAAAAGAAGAACCAATAGATGAATTACTTTGTACAAAGAAACCTTTGGATTTTGGTTCATGGAAGACAATGACAACATTTTTATAACAAACAATATTTGTTAGAAGAGTAGTTGAGATTGGATGGTGGAAAAATGTAGGTAAATGTGCGTAGAATAATCACTTTATGTCACTAACACTTCTTGTAGAAAGTCTATATCTTATGTCTTAATTTTTGTAGTGGTATTTGAAAATTATTATCTTCTTATTTTCATGGATGGAGTGTGTATGACTTAGATGTAGTGTGTATGTACCTAAGTTAGTTGTGATGTAAGTTTGGTAAGCCATGTGTACCATTTATAATTTGTTCTAATGTTGAAACTAGTTTGTAGTACAAGTTTGTGCTAAACCACAAACCATGTGTGAGATTGAAATCGACACTAATTCATGTAGTAGGTCTCAGGGTTATCCAAAAAAACCCAGAGCGTGGTTGAGGATTAGTTGAGAAAATCCAAAGCATTTTATGGGTATGCATAGAAAACCCAAGATGATAATGACGATTATAATGATGGTGGGAGGGGAATTAAAATTACAAGAAAACGTACATGTATGCATATTGAATAAATAATGTACATGAAGGACATATTAGTAGACGTGTAGTTGGAGCGGTTTGGTAAACATGCATTTTTCTCGGAGTTTTTTCCTTTATATCCATGTCAAATGAAAAATCTAGGTTGAATAAGACATAGAGATCTCAGATTGTTATCAATATCATCTTGTGTTGCAAATGAAGGAAATTTGGGTGTGGTAAAACACTTATTTGTCAATTAAGTAAGGTGTTAGAAGTAAGAAACAAATAAAGCCTCTACATTAATAGAGTTTCAAAGTATTATTCTAGAATGAGTAGTTTTCCAATGTAATAACCCTCTGTTCCCATGTAAATATTCTTTTTTTGGATAGAACTATTTTTAGTGTGATGGCTAGAAAGGCATAATGAAATCAATTTGAAATAAAGTATGACAATGTAGTAAATAATTTTTAATAAAGAAAGAAACTAGAGATTTCCTTGGGAAATAACATTTGAGTTAAATAAATCATTACCCAGATCTAGAAACTAATGTGGACGGCTAAGATAAAGACAACTTCCCTTAATTCTTCTCCTAAAAATCCCTAGGATCACATTTAATACAGTTGGAGAGAAAAATATATTAAATCACTCAGTATAAAAATGATACCGAGAAAAAGGGTGCATAAAGCTCCGTTGAAGAAAAAGGCAGGCTTTAACGGAAAAAGTAGTAGGTACCATTTTTTTGAATATAGGAAAAAGCCTAGGTTAGTTGGTTGGAAAACCCTACAAGCCGAGACACTACTAAGGAAAATATGCTAAGGAAGAAAGGAATAAATGCCTTGTTTTTGATCACAAGAGGTTGTTGATTCAAAGGGTATTGTGATCTTAGCTCGGGGGGGAACTTGTGGTGGAGGTTCACTGTCGGGTGGAAGGTTGTTCACACCAAGAAAATCTAGTTAATATACGGTTAGAGATTCTAGCTGTTAATTTATTACCTTACATAAAATATTTCTTGTTGTTAATATTGGAAAGATTCGATACCCAGAATTTATGCTTACCATTTTAAAATGTTTATTTATCTGTTTATTATTTATGTCAATATTATTTGTATAAAATCTCTTCGGCTTTTTTGGCTAAGTTGCAAGAAAGTTATACCTATCATTAGAGTGTGCACAACAAGAATTTTTTGTTATTTGTTGCGTTATCTAAAAATTATATTTACAAATAATAATAGCATAGGGGTGAATCAAATATTTTTTCCATAAGATTTTCTATACAGGTCATTGGATATGGTTTTGAGAAAACATCACGAAGATTAGGAATGGTCAAGGGCACACCTCAAATCAAATGTATTAACTGATGTTGTTATATATTCTACAAATTCATTGTTGTTAATAGAATTTTTAATAGTTAGTGGACATTTGGAGGGAAAGAACAAGACATTTAACATATACCAAAGTAAATGTTTACTTGCATAACAAAGGAAAATTATTATACTAGACACACGAAATTCCTTAATAATATAATGTAGAAGTGGGTAATTTTAGATTACATTTTGACATTTGGTAGAGGTTACAACTGATTCTATTCAAGAGTAATTGGGTTAATGTTCTAGTATAGATCCTTTCACCATGTCTATACTTACACATGTTGACTTACAAAATCATTAGTTCTAGTATGGACAAAATCATCAATATAGCATTGTGATACTCGATTTATTAGTACAAAAATGATTCACACAAGAACTATTATTAGAATATATGAAGGGGAATAATTTATAAACTTTATTATCCTATAGAAATTAACATGTCCAGTAGAACCTACTAGTTACTCAGATGATTGAGACTAGTCAGGTCTGTTGAACATGCCTCACCAGACATAGTGTTTTAAATAAAAAACAACTGCATGAAAAATATTTTTTATAAAGAAAATTACGTTGCCACTGAGGTCAAAGACATCAAAATTTTATCTTGCATTTTGAGGCTTCCATAACCCTTTCTTTTAGCACTAGTGTATCTATGTATTTATGGATGCTTAGTATGTACAGAGTAATCACGCTTAAATGTGTTACAATAGGCTCTTGTTAGGTATAAACAAGAAATTTAGATCTAACTGTATAATCAAACTTGAACCTTCGACAGAGACGAAGTTCTCAAAAAAATTGTCTCAAAGATACTTATATTTTCCATGAGAAGTACTAGTATAGGTTTAGAATTTTTTAAGGATTCCTAATCAAGAGTAGACCATTACCCGAATGAACATGGTACCTAGCTCTCTAGAATGAGAGAAACCCCCTTAGATGGTACATGGGTCAGAACCCTTAACTATAAATTTAGTATGAGACTCTTTTCAATTCGAGTATTTGATGGAAGGGAGGAGTTAATTGTATAACTAAAGTATTTAGAGAAAAAACAATATTGAACTGGTACCAATTTACATTTACAACAATACCATACTTGAAATAAAAATAGACTTTATACATAAATATGACCATGATAAGCATATACGATGAATAGCTACAAAATCAAACTAGAAATTGCAAAACCAATTGTAAAAAAAATTAAAACATATATTTCAAAGATGAAATTTACACTATGCATAAAACAAGAATTAAATAGTACCAAGAAGGAAATTGAATTAGAAATACTGGTATGAATTTATTAAATTTAGAAACATTCCATAAACATATAAGCTGCTCTCATCCCATAAATCTAGGGAATAATTACTTCTATGGTATTGATTCATCTGGTTTCCAAGTAATCACAAAATCGACAACAATACAAAGTTCAATTCACAATTCTGTGGAAAAACTTATGTACCAGCCCTCGTTAAAAATCCATGTAAAAATATATAAGACCATGGTAATGGGACATGTATTCCAAGCTAAATGTTGGGAAAAACATCATAGTGGGTGTTCATTTTGGTTATTATGGCTAAAGGAAAATTGGCAAAGGAAATGGCTAAGGTTTTGCAAAGGAAAAATGGCATTTTCGTACATTTATTTATGAAAATAATGGAAATTAGGAGAAAAGGAAGGTGAAAGGTCACAGGTTGCATGCGAGGAGAAAAATCAAGGAAAATAATGGAAAATGAAGAAAATAGAGGCCTTATTGATAAAAGGATTTCAGGATCAGTTTGCAAACTTTTTTCTCAAGCTTTTCCTGAGCATTGGATCAAGAAAGGCAAAGAAGGCAAGAGGAAGGAAGTACCGAGAATGGAAGAGAAAGATCAAGTAGTTATAATGAGATTATTTGTAGGTATCGATTGGAATGGGTGATTTCCTTGCTAGATTAGGCATGAATGGTATTGCATGTGCTTCTTTTATGTTATGGAATGGTTTTTCAGGTGTGACAATGTTTTTAGTCTAGCCTTGCCATTTCTGGATAACCATGGTGTGATGGGGTTCTCATGTTTTCATTGAGCCAGATTACTAGATGGATTTGAAGTTAAGTGAGGTGTAACTCTGAAAGAAAGAACACATGGCTTAGTAACCCCTAAACCGGATTGTGGGTTACAGTAAAGCCAAATTTTGTGTTGCCTCGGTGGGCCTAGGAATCCTTGATCGGTAAATTGCGGGATATATGATAAATCCTAGAGGTGGTTGCCCTTTATTAGGCCTATGAACCCTTTTCAGTGAATGGAGTAATATATGGTAAACCCTACAGGGTGGGGTCTCGGTTTATGGCATAGTGATTCATTGATATACTATGGATTGCAGTAAAGCCTAAGAGAGTAAGAGACAGAAAAATTCCTCACAGTGTAGGTGGATAAATCTGGTGGCATCCATGCTTGTTTTGGCCAAGTGATCTGGTGGAGATCATGGTCAAGCCTGTTATTACATGTTTATTTCTTTCACCTGGTGGTCCGGTGTGGATTGCGGTAAAGAATAGTTTATATTGATGAGGATGAGGTCATTTAGCATCGGGATGCCCTGATTGGTTTTTTTGTTTTGAGTCCCACATGCATGCTTCGAATATACCACGAGGTTGATTGGTTGAAGAAAATTTTCACTCAGCCAATCTATGGTTGGGTTGAACGTGGTAGTCCCATATTGGGTTGGATTTTGGATCCATTAATAAGAGGTTCTTGCTTTGGTATCTTATGGGTAAACATACAAGTTTGTATGTGGATTCTATGGATGATGTATCCTTGATATTTATGTTGTTATTATACTGGATATAAGGATGTATTATGGTAGTGATGATGTATATCACTCCTCATGTTTTGATTTGTAAATGAATGAACAATGTATATATGAGCTAATAGATTGTAATGCAACTAATCATGTAAGGGAACAATTCTTCTTATCGATTCTCATATAGGTATGAGACCCCTATGCTTAGATATGTTGTTTAAACTTGTATATTACATATTTGTGACATGTTTGACTAAATGTCTATCATGGATAGTAGGGGTACAATCAAATCGATGTTCAACTAATTGAATTTGTATCATTATTCGATTGTTATATTTTAGTTCTAAAAGTGTCATTGAGTTGTGGGTAGTGATGTGGGCTCTAGTCCTAAAAAAGTGGCATAAATCCCAGAGATGTAGACATAGGTATAAGGATAGAAGTACCTAGACACATGCATACCCATGTTGTGGGAGGATCCAAAGCCTTCTAGATGCATGCATGCCCATATCAAGGGAGCATCCGAGTGTTTCACGGTATAAAACATTAGTTGGCCTCAGGGGTTGGTTACTTGAGTGGTTGGGATGACTCGAAGTTTTTTCGCTGATGCGAAAGGTATTTGTGGTGTATTTCCATCGATTCTACTTCCTTAAGTTCACCTAGGAGGTTGAATCCAATTATAGCAGCATCTCATCACATATTTACCCCGTTTGGTTGGTTGCTGGGGTAGATGTGGGATGAGGGTGTTACAAAGTGGTATCAGAGTGGGTTGCACTATCTTTGGGTCATATCTGATACCATAGAGTGGTATTAGAGCATGGTTCACCCCTCAGACTGGATGGGCGCTATGTTGGTCATGCATTCATGTTAGTTGCATATGTGTTTCTTATGCTTGTTGTCCTGGTGTTGATCATGGTTGTAGTGATGATTCCATGTGAAGGTTGATGATGTTGTTGTTGGGATGTGGTTTTCATGAATGCATATTGGTTTTGTATGAATTTGTTATGCATGTCATTGTCTTTCTATTTTCATGCATGCATTGTCATCATTATAGTTATGCATGTATAGTATGTCAAACATGAATTATGAGGTCATTGTATGCAATTAGGTCATCATAATGATATTGGTATGTTATGATGCTAATGTGTTGGCTGAGATAGAGTAGGAGATGTAGATCATTAAAGTGAAGTTGCAGCATTGGACCTCGAGGCAAGAGCATGTCGTCACACCGATTTGTATCTTGGGCATGCAAGTATGTACATTAAGGATTGTTATATGAATTATGGTTATGTGCATGTATCTAATTCCATTGATTTTATGGTTACATACATGATAGATGCTATTTGATTAGTGTAGTCATATGCACGTGTCAGATAGTCATGAATGATAATAATTTGTGGTTGTGTGCACCGCTATTGTTTTTTTATGTTACATAACTTGATGATTATGTTATATATTCTTGAAGAGTATGTTATAGGTTAATTTTTTGTTGTTATATGATAGTTAGCTTGATGATTAAGGTTATTATATTAAGATTTGGATGTTATATGTATCATACTAATTTGGATTGGTCTATGCAAATGGTTAGGGTTATGACATTCAGGTATGAGTTAATATGTTGTGCTATTATGTCATACTAATCTAGATTGAGTGTACAGATTCGATTATTATGTATGCATGATAATTGTTTATGATTTTATGATGCCAACATGTTATTTAGTTACTATTACAGATATCATGGTCTTATTTGTGTTTGATTTTATATGTTGTGAAGTTATATCGTGCTAATCTAGATCGATTGTGTAGACAAGATAGCCTCCCCTCATATACATTAAGGTATGAGTTTCCTTATCTCATCTATTTGCTGTTTGAATGTTTGACTGTGTCGTCTATTTGGTGTTTGAGTGTTTGGTGTCTATAATGTCATCTATCTATCATTTGAAAGTTTGATTACTTGTATCATATGAGTATGTGTCTATAATATTTCGTGAATGAATGGTCATATTTTAAGATGGTTGCTAACGCATTATGTGTTGAGACAAGCGATATGTACTTGAGTGTAAGTAGGTGATAGTTGTAGCATTATGTATTAATAACGATTAATTTAAGTTGATTGTTGAGTATGACATGGTTGTTAGTCTTGGTAAAGGTTCATTTCAAATTCATACCCATGATACCCCAATTTGAGGAACATGTGACCTCCATGTCCAATATTTTACAGGGAAACATACATGGTATTAGCTTGAAAAGTTAATAGTTGAGGTGTTTATATAACTAATAGGTGGGTGACGTGAAAATGCATCATAAGACTCAATTGCAGTAAGGAAAAGGTAAAAGAAAGGAATTGGGTGAAAATTCCTTTGGCTATGTTTTGAAACAACAATTCCAAACAAATGAGTGCTTTGAATATATGAAGTATTCTTAACCTTGAATTTGTCTGACATTATGAGGATATGTGTTATATTCATAAATATGTATTTGACATGTATAATAGCTAGTTCTAGTTATGGCTAGATTCATAAAAGGATTGGAGTCCCTTGAGAGATTGGATGGATGTGCTCAGTTGCAGGCAATGTTCTTGGCACAATAAGGTAAGCTAACAAGTGCGTTGTTATGTTTATTTATGCATTGAGAGCTATGTGTTTATGGAAATAGGATGTAGGGGATTGCATGGCAAAGAGGCTGCCATGAAATCATGAAGAAGGCTCAAGTTGAGATTTTCTTTGGAAGCACTAGAAACAAAGGGGATTGAGTCATGGTGTCTGTTGAGAGTCTCGTGATTTTGATTCTTATGCTTTGTTTGCACTTTATTTGAAGCTTGTTTTATGACTAGTGCATGGCCTTATCACTTTGTTTATGGTGTGTATTGTTATTGGTTTTCATGGTTTATCTTGTATGACTGTTGTCTTTCCTCTTATGCTTTTAGTGTTAGGAATTGGTTTGGGAAAGATGAAAGTTAATGGAGTTCAGGGAGAGTTGTATAGTACATAATAGGTGATGTAAGGGCTAGACGAAACTCAGTGAATGTATAAGGGAAATTGAAGGTAAAAATATTAAAATTGGTTGGATTGGTTGGGTCCATTGAGGTAAATAAATGGTGATAGGAGAATCATGAGAAAGGTATAAAATAAGGGTAAATTGAATGGATTTGAGGGTTCATATGCCTTGGCTATGTTGGGAATTGTTGTTCTCATTATTTTTCATGTTGTGCATGAATAAAGGAATTTCTCTTAACATTGAACTTGAGATCTATTAATTGTGTTGTGTTCGTGATTTCTCTATTCTAATGTTTATATCCATAAATGTATGTATGTCATTGTCTAATAGGATCATGTTGATGTTTATATGTATATATATGTATGTATGCATAACGGTATCTGACATGGTCGTTAGGAATTATTATTGTGGAGGAATGATTTTTTCGGCAGATGAATTGCATGAAGAGTTTCCTATGTCATGAGGAATCAAGTGGGAAGAGTAGTCATGAAAAATATATGAGGTCAATATCATGTGGATATGAATTGATATTGTATTATTGCATTATGCCTATGTTTATTTTATGACAGATACCATTGAAGGATGCATCAATGAAATGAAAACAATATGCTTTGCAACATGCTAGGATAAGCATGGATGGTAGAGAGACACTAGACGAAAGGACACTTGGTAGAGACAATGTTTTTGATGTGTAATGTTATTTTTGTGCATATCTTGTATATCTTGTACATGTTGCATCGGTGATGTTGTGTGCATGTGGTGTTGTGTATATATAGTGTGTATACATGTTGTTTATGAAATGTGATGTATAGAGTGGTATAGATAGTGTTGTGCAAATATTGCATATGCAATGGTGGGTAGATGGTGTTATGTACATGTTGGATATAAGGTGTTATGTAGATATTGTATAGTGCGGATGATGGATATGCGGTGTTGTGTGAATATGGTGCTATGTACATATTGGATATGCAGTTACATATGATGCTATGTAAATGTTGTATATGCAGTAGTATGTACATATGGTGCTTTGTCCATCTTATAAAATTGGTACTATGTGCATATGGTGTTATGTGCATCATCATACATGCATTTCTATGAGCATGTGGGGTTATTTCCATGTTGTACATATGGTGTTATGTGCAGGTGGTGTGGTGTATATGCCGTGCATATGGTGTTGTGTACATGTCACGCGTTTGGTGTTGTGTACATTTGGCATTGTGTACGCATTGTACTGGTTGTACGATATACATGTGGCATTATGTACACATTGTGCATGTGTTAGCATGTACATGTGATGTTGTGTACATGTTGTGTATGTGGTTTTGTGTATAGGTGGTACTGTGTACATGTTGTACATTTGGTATTGGTGTACATGTGGTATTGTGTGCATGTCATACATGTTGTGTTGCGGACATGCGATATTATGTATGTGCATTATGTCGTTGTGGTATTGTGATGTGTGTACTCATTGTGTTGTACTATGTGTACATATATGTATTGTGTTGTACATCGGCTTGAGGTGTATGTATTGTGTAGTGGTGTAGACTAGATGTAGGTATATGTGTTGTATGTCAGGTGTAGGTGTATGTATTGCATGGAAATGTATGTTGTGTGTGGTTATATGTGTGTGATTTACACTGTGTATGTGTGCATGGTTGAAGAGAAAGAACTGGGTGTTTGTTGGGTGTGGAAACCAATATAGTGTGCATATAGAATAAAGACAAATGTAGAAGCTAAGGATTGATTAAAGGATAAGTATCAACATTTTATTTTAGTTTTATTATGCATGTGTTTTGTGAATATGTTCTATGATGATTACATGTGATCTATGATTCTGGTTTATTATAGTTACATGTGATTTATGATTTTGATCTATGATGGTTGAGTTTTGAGCCAACCTGATGTGATATGTTTATACATGATGATATAATCGAACAACTAGTTTGACTTTTTGTACTAGGAAATAAACATGATTGCAAGTGTAACTTATTGACAAGATACCAATGAGGTAGGATGTGAAATTATTTTAATTTATTTTAAATCTCATGGAAGCTATGTACTTAGTAGAGGAAGCATGAAAGTGCCCAGTTGGGAGGTTGAAACAGACTATAACAATTAGCATGGTCAGTGAAAGGAATCAGAACATGCAACATTATCTTAGTAAAGAACTTCAGGAGTAGGGTCATTGTGGAACACTGGTACCCAATAATGTCCATTGATTTCCATGAACATGCTATGATTAGTATGATGGTTTTGAGGAAACTATATGCCTCAGTTCTTTGACTTTCTGATTTGAGAAATCCTTGTCAAGGGATGGATCATCTAGGATAGGGGATGTTGGGAACTTGGGAGGTGAGTGACAGAATGGAAGGGGGTGAAATGATTGTCTGACGGACTCTATAACAGAGAAGGTCAGGTCCAGGATGGATTTGTTTTGGTCATTAGTATTCTCATATGGAATGAGAAGCACATTGGGAGTGTTCGTGCAACAATAAGCTGCTAAACGTTCATTGAGGGGACATGTAGCATGGGATTATAGCGTTGGACATTGGAAATAGCTTGACTGTCGTAGCGGATTATGGACTTCTTGGGAAGGAGGTGAATCCTGGCATTACTTTGATGGTGGAGGTGTAAGACTCTAGATTACCTTGTTGTGGATGACAGAATCATATCCTTTTATTTGTTGGTTGAGAAAATGTGCATATGTGTGTATTATTATAAATATTTTTTCGAGATGGATCTATAAAGCTCCATAGGTATTATGATTATTCTATGGGTGAAGAAAATGTGTATGTGTGTTATTATCGTAAATACCATCATGACCTATGTTATAAAGCTCCAATAAATGGGTTGTTTTTCATGTTTTAGGAGATGGTCATTGCCAATACTACAACAAGCTATGTTATAAATCTTCATGGGAAGTATCTATTGTTTTCATAGGTCTCACTGGTTATAGGTTCCATTAAACATCGAGGACATTGTTCCCCCAAGGGGGAGTGTTCTGTAACAACCTTTGTTAAAAATCCATGTAAAAATATATAAGACCATGGTCATGGGACACATATTCCAACTTGAATGTTGGGAAAAAGTTCCTAGTGGGTGTTCCTTTCGGTTATTATCACTAAAGGAAAATTGGCAAAGGCAATGGCTAAGGCTTTGGAAAGGTAAAATTGAATTTTGGCACATTTATTTATTAAAATAATGGAAACTAGGAGAAAAGGAAGGTGAAAGGTAACATGTTCCATGTGAGGAGGAAAATGAAGAAAATAAAGGCCTTATTGATAAAAAGGCATATGAGGATCAGTTGGAAAGATTTTTCCTCAAGATTTTCCTCAACATTAGATCAAGAAAGGAAAATAGGGCAAGAGGAAGGAGGGAGTAATCAAGGAAGAGAAGGATCAAGAAACTACAATACGATTCTTTGCAAGTATCGATTTGGATGGGTGAACTCATTGCTATATTTGGCATGCATGGTGTTGCATATGGTTCTTTGTTGTTACAATATGGGTTTTTCCAAGTGTAAAAGTGTTTTTAGCCTAGCCTTACCATTTTAAGATAACCATGGTGTGATGGGGTTCTCATGTTTTGGTTGATCTGGATTGTCAGATGGATTTGAAGTTGGGTGAGGTGGATCTTCGAAAGAAAGAACACATGGCGAAGCAACCCATGAACCGTACTATGTGTTGTGGTAAAGTCATATTTTATGTTATCTTGGTGGGCTTAGGAATCCATGACCAATGAATGGCGAGATAAATGGTAAATCCTAGAGGTTTGTTACCCTTGATTAGGCATAGGAATCCTTGCAAGTGAATGGCAGATATATAATAAATCCTAGACAATGGGGTCTTAGTTTAGGGCCTAGTGATCCCTAAATCAAATTATGGATTGGGTTAAATTTTGAGAGACTACGAGACATGAATATTACTCATAGTGTGGGTGGAGAAATACAATGTCATCCATGCTTGTTTTGGCTAGTGATATAGTGGAGATCATGATAAAGGTTGCTACTACATGTTTATTGTTTTGGCTTATTGATCTGGTGTGGATTACGTTAAAGCCTCATTTCTATTGATGAGGGTGATGTGGTTTAGCCTTTGGATGCCTTGGTTGGTTCTTTTGGTTTAAGCCCCAAATTCATGCTTTGAATATGGCATGGGAGTGATTGGCTAAAGAGATATTTGGCTCAACCAATCTATGGTAGGGTGGAACATGGTAGTCGCATACCAGGTTGGCGTTTGAATTCATTAATAAGAGGTTCCTTCTTTGGTGTATTATGTGTAAATATATGGGTTTATATGTGGATTCTATGGCTGATGTATTGATCATATTTATGTTGCTATTATGCTAGTTATAAGCATGTATTATGACAATAATGATGTGTGGATCTCCTCATGTTTTGATTTGTAAATAAATGAACAATCTATTTGTAACCTAATAGATGATAATGCAACTAATGATGTAAGGGGACAATGCTTCTTAGCAATTCTTAGATAAGTATAACAACCCTATCCTAGGATATGTTTTATAAACCTATATATTACATATTTGTGAGATGTTTAGCGAAATTCTTGTCATGGCTAGTAGGGGTCTAGTCAAGTCCTTGCTCAAGTAATTGCATTTGTATAATTATTTGGTTGTTATCTTTCAGTTTTAGAACTATCATTGAGGTGTGGGCAGTGCCTTGGGCTTTATGCCTGAAAAATTGGCACAAATGTCAGAGACACGGGCACAGGTATGAGGAGAAAAGTTTACAAGACACATGCATACCCATGTTCTAGGAGCAGCTAGAGCCGTATGGATGCACGCATGCCCATATCAAGGGATCGTCGAGGGGTTTAATAGTCTAAAACTGTAGTTGGTCTGAGGTGTTGGTTACCATAGTGGTTGGGATGGCTCCTGGGAGTTTGATTAGTGATGTGGAAGTTATTTATGGTGTGTTTCCATTGATTCCACTTCCTCAATGTCACTTAGGAGGTTGAATCCCATTATGATGACCTCTAATTGCATATTTACCCCGTTGCTCGATTACTTGGGTAGATGTGGGATGAGGGTGTTACAATGTGTCAGTAGGTATTTTGAACTATGAAAGGATCAAAGATAAAATTGATTGTTTTTTTCCTATGAGCACAGAACCCCTTCAAGAAGTAGAAATAAATGAAACTAGCATGGGCGAACAAAATTACATTAGCAGGTCAAATACAATGTTGGCCCAGAGAAAAGAAAAATATAAATGCAAGAAATGTGGGTACCTGCAAAAGTGGAATCGACTGTTAGAAATGTTATATGATAGTATAGGGAAAAATAAAATTTTCACACAATGTAAATTATATTTCTAGAAATTGCATAAGTTACCTGGTGAGAAAGGGAGTCCTGATTAAGACTGTTGTTCTTCCTGTAACATGGTAATGAATAATAAATGATGTGGTGGTAGTCCTCCAAATATTAGGTGTTAGAAAACTAGATGTGAGAGTCTTTATGAATAAGGGGATTCAGGGTCCCTGTACGTACAACATCTAGAAAATGTTCTTCCCATGATAATTCCCCACCTGTATATGGCACCTTCTCTAGCATAATCAAATTGAGAATGAGAAATGAACAAACAAAACAACAAACTAAGTTTAAAAAACCCTTATCCCACAAAATATTTATTCGGGTTGTATTCTGTAAGATGATGAAGTCAAGGGTTTTACCTATAATAGAGCAAGAAGGAAATGATGTGTGAAAACCCAACTGAGACATGAACCACTGATGCCAACAAACATGGTGCAATTTTAGTTACCTATTATTAAGGAAGAAGGTAAAAAAAAAACATTTTGAGCAACATGGGCACATTTAAGGTATTTAAACAGAATAGAGGATTGTATAAGTTTCCTTACTTGTGGTAGGTGTGGGTGAATTTTTTCCTGAGGGATAGCCCAAGTGAGTCAAAATGAAAAAAGTAGTTATTATTTGCCTCCTTATTCTCAAAGAAGTGCTACTTTGATTTGACAACTAGATTGAAATAGAAATTCTATGCACCACCAGTATGGAACCTCCATGTTAGAATATCCAATATAATTTATCCCCAAATGAATATCTATTAAACCTCCTCTTCTATCACTGCGAAGCACTTAGAAACAAGGAATCTCATTGAAAATGACAAGGGGAAGAGATCCAAGAGGGGTTAGGGTTTCATGAGAGAGCATGGAGAACTGCTGGATTGTTCCAATCCATCCTTTCCATTCACTATGACCCAGATCTGATGTATTCATGTGATGAAAAAATGGTATTCGATGAGTTGGCTCATGGGGATTGGCCACTCGACTCCCCAAATGTACCACCTTATACCTCCTATGGGTTAATGAACAGTGGAGCAGTTAATTCTAATGTTGTGGTAATTAGACCTTAAGGACAAATATATGATTTAATAATATCGTTTTAACCAGGTTTAATCTATTAACCCAAAACAAAAATTATTCAATGAGAACTTGTCTAGAACAAGTGCTAACAAATGATTAAATGAAGACTATAATACACTAAGGTGATTAGAAAAGTATATTTGCATAGGAAATGCACATTATCTGAGTAAAAGAATAATTTGGCAACACCATTGTTGGTGATTTATAGGTTGTTAAACTATATATACACTATAATCATCTTCTTGGTACAATAACATAAATTTATGTTTGGTGTGAGGCATAGGGTATATGAGGTTTAATTATAAGTTAGGATTATTCTTACTGTTAGGGTTATTGATACTTTTTTCATTAAAAAAAAGAAGTAAAAGGTGACTATTATTTCCATAAATGATTAGTAGAAAACCATATTTGATCACCATCAACAATAGAAATAATTTATTTGTTGTGAATATGAACTAAGAAAAATAAAAAATAAAAAATCGTAGTAAATAGGTATGTGACAAGTGGCATCAGAGCCTAGTTCTAATACTTGTCCTGCAAGGGACTCTCACATCTAAATAAAAAAAAATAATGATAGCAAGTTGTATTGTCTTATAAAGTACACAAGTGAATAAGTTCGTTACAATATGGTAGAGAATTCCCCTCCAACCATAACAGGCGGTGAAGAGATATATGTTGAGTTGGGAGGAGGAAACACTCCACCAAATCCATATTTTATGGAGATTATTAGAAATATGCAATAAGAACTAACTCATTTTAAGAACAACAATGAACGCGTGTTGAGGGTTAGTGAGGAGCAAGAACGAATGATAAGGGATTTGACTGAGAAGTCCAGTCATAGAAGCATTGAACCAAGAAGCTTGGAAAAGGACGAGGCAGAGACAGAGTCCGGAAATTCTGAAAGTGCGGGAGAGTAAGATAAAACACATTAAAAGTCAGAAAAAAAAGAAAAAAAAGAAAATGGAGTTGTAGGGAGAGTTTAGAAAAATCAAACCCCCTACTTTTGATGAGGAAAAATAGGAGGATGTTAAAACCTGACTTATTAACCTGATAAAATACTCTCAGGTATATGAGTATGAAAGTAATTTAAAGGCCCATGTGGTTATATATTGATTGCAAGGAAATGCTACTCTCTGGTGGGAAGAGGCTAAAAGTGTGTATTTACTAGAAGAGAAGAAATTTTCTTAGGAGGAATTTCAGAAACGGTTCAAGTCTCGATGCCTGAGTGAACTATATTATGATGATCGTGCTAAGGAATTCCATGAGTTAAGGTTGGGGCATATTATAATGGATGAGTTTGTAGTGGAATTTACAAACTTGTTATGCTATGTGCCTTATATTAAAGAAGAGAAGGAAAAAGTACAAAGATGTTTTAATTGTTTACGAACACCATAAAGAGAGGACTGAGTTTGACAATCCTAAATCAATGGATGATGTGGTAAGAAAAGCTAGATTTTTATATCAGCAACTCAAAAGTTTAAGTGAAGGCATGAAACCATGGAAAAGTATGGACAAGCCTAGATCTGAAATTAAAGAAAAAGAACCTCCTTATTTGAGAAACATAGGAATATATCATCAGAGAAAAAAATTAGCAATGGAAATACAAGTCAGCCTCCACAATCCTACACTGGGTCAAAGCTAATGGAGTTGAATAGTAAAACAAATACTGGGGTCAAGGAAAGGGAGTCGTTGAAGCGTTGTGGTTGCGGTAAACCACACTTATTAAAGGATTATCCACATAATCCACGATCTGTTTAGAACATTCAACTAGTTCATGAAGAAACAACTATGAATGATGTCACTAGAAACATTCCTAAGATCAGTGTGACACTTGAGGATAGGTAGGTTGAACATCAATCTACCATGATAGAAATTAAAGGTATCATTTTGAACCAGTTTGTTTATGTTTTGGTTGGTCTGGGGGCTAGTTAAAGTTATATTATTCCCCAAGTTGTGGAAAAATGTAAAATTTAAAAATGCATGGTTGGTGTAGTTAGCAACTGATACCAAAAGAAAGGTGACCAACCAAGTAAACAATGCTACATTGATTTAAATGGTTACCCTAGATTAGTAGATTTAAAATTTCTTCCATTAGGATTCTATGATCTATTAATGGGCATGGATTGGTTATAAAAACATAGTTTTATAAACTATTTGGAGAAAAAAGTGAGTTGTACAGGTATGGATGGGTGGGACTGGTTAGTTAAAGGTAAAAAAAAAATAATATCTATTTAACAAATCTGAGGCTTACAGCTGAAGAGGAGAGATAGAAAAGGATTTCTGTTATACATGGTGCAGGTGAAAACAAATAAACAACAAGCATAGAAGGAAAATGTAGAGACTTTACGAGTTATTAGTGAGTTCCAATATCTTTTTCCATAAAATATTTTGACCTTACCCCCACGTGGAGATATATATTTCTCTATTGATTTAGTATCAGGTGCTACCCCAATATCTAGAGTCCCTTATAGAATGTGTATTCCCGAGCTAATGGAGTTAAAGTTGCAACTACAGGAACTGTTAAACAAAGGATATATTAGACTGAGTGTTTCACCATGGGGGGGCTTGCACTATTTGTCAAAAAAAAGGATGCCACATTTAGAATTTGCATCAATTATAAAGAACTGAATAAGTTAACTATCAAGAATAAATATATGTTTCCCCAAATTCATGACCTGTTTGATCAAGTAATAGGGGAAACTATGTTTTCGAAACATGATTCAAGGATTGGTTATCATCAACTACGAATAAAAGATGAAGATATTCACAAAAGATCTTTTAAAACCATATATGGCTTTAGTCTCACTAAGACACCAGTAATCTTCATGTGTCTAATGAATAACGTACTTCACAAATAGCTTGACAAGTTTCTATTAGTATTCATAGATGACATCCTAATTTACTCTAAAGATGAAGAAGAACATCAAGAAAATCTCATATTGGTGTTAGAGACTTTAAGGTAACATAACCTTTATGTGAAACTCAACAAATGTGACCTTACATGAATATCATAAAGTATTTAGGACAGATTATCTCCAAGGAAGAACCGTCCATGTAGCGTAAAATGGTTAGGGTAATTATGAATTGTCTCATACCTAAGGATGTATTAGTAGTTCGCTCATTTATGGGGATCATAGGATATTATTGAAGATTTATAGAAGGTTTTACCAAGATAGCTTACCCCATTACCTCCTTGCGAAAAAAGGGAATAAAATTTGAATGGACAACCAAATGCCAGGAAAGTATTAACAAATTAAATCAATTATTAACAACAAACCCTATACTAAAAATTATAGATCCAAATAAGGAACTTATTGTTTTCACTGATGCTTGTTTGGAAGGACATGGGAGTGTGTTGATGCATAGAATGCAGTAGTAGTCTACGAATCCAGGAAGTTGAAAAAGACAAAATGAATTATGTTGTATATGATATAGAGCTAGGAGCAGTGATACATGATCTAAAAATGTCGAGGCACTATTTATTAGGAAATAATTTTATTTTGGTAATTATTGTGCTATGCAACAACCCCCCCCATTTTTATTATATATAATACAAATAGGGACCCTTTTAAAATCGAATTTTTCCCCCTTTTTTTAATAAAATGCCAACTCTGAGAAATTTTTTTCTTTTCAAAGAGCCCTTTTTGACTCTAACTTAAAACATATTAAAGTTGTCATCCCAAATCATGAAATTGCATAATTCCTTAGTAGAAAAGTTAAGCACATTCAAAAAATATCGATATGTGACTTGCAATTGAACTTTGTATGTGACATCCCGATCACATATCGCACATTGGAGGATATTATGGAAAGAGATTAATTGTTACCTATCAAAACTTCGATATTCTAATATCCCAATATTGCGATCTTGCAATTTTGCGATATTGCATATCACATATCGCAAGATCTATCAACAAAGTTTCATTCTCGCTATAGCTTAAATATCTGAGTTCAAAAATGTTGTGTGGTCTTTCCTTCACCAAATAGCAACAAGGGCTAGGCTCTTGCCATACAAAGATATGATAAGATGGGTAATAGAGAATACAAAAGTGGAAGACAAACTTATGAATACAACTAGAAACATAGTCTTGGGTTCTTTCAGAGCTGTATATTTACAACAAATGTACAAGATACCCGATTCCTAGGACATTTATGACAAACAATTTGTTGCAAAGTTTGTAAAGGAAAATGAAGACCTGTTTCAAATGATACAGGAATGGAGGAGAAGATACAATAAATTCAAACAAGATAAAGTGGGTATGTACCCCATCGCTTCATTAGCCAACTCTTATAATTTCATAGCCTCTATTCTATGTAGGTTGTATGGTCTCCCTGATAATTATAGGTTGTCGATCAATTGGGTTCCTTTAATTGATGCTTGTGTTAATTATCACACTAAGAATTGGGCAACCATTCTCTCTGAGAATTTGGCCAAAGTGATTATTGAATATCCCCAAACCAGGGTTGCCTACTCTAGAGCAGTTCCCCAATTCTTCTTGTCTACATATATCTTCGATGCTATTTATTTCTGCACTCATTTTCCAACCGTGGGTTGCAAATGGACTACCAATGACCATAGTCTTATCTTCCTAAGTTATAAGAAAATGTGGGAACAAGATTTTATTCCACATTTTCACCAATTATGGCATGGAGTTGTTCTCCCCTTACATTAGTTTCTTTTCAACAAAAGATGTCCAAGATTCACAAAAGAAGCTATTGCAGACCTACAAGCAATCAGAAGGTATTTTCTTGAAAAATCCTTCTCTTATATCACAATATTTGGTAGCTCAGCTTGCCCACATGTCCTCCATATGTATGTAATGGATAAACTATTGGCAAGGGAAGTAGCATACCAAACAGCAGGAAATGGCCTCAAAAAAGCATTGAAGGAAATGAAGAAATCCCTATGGAGAAATTTTCCCCTTTAGTGTGGGTCATTTACCCTTGTTAATTATGGTCGTGCTTATAAATAGTATCAGGATGTGCAATTATTAAAGTTCCTCGTTCTACCATAAAGGTCTTTTGATCCATAGCAAGTAGCAAGCAAATTCACTGTTTCAATTAAGATCAAACCTGTAACTCATACAGTAGATGAGTTTGAAGATTTATTGGAATTAGCCAAGAACTTTGAGTAGATTTTGAATGCAGCCAAGACAAAGTTGAATCTAGAGAAATTAAGAAAATTCTAGGATTTTAGAGAATAGAGGTTAGAATACCTTCCACATGAATTTTGGATTACTGATCATAGAATTGAAAGCAAGTCTCAGGAGCAGACTAAGTCAGGCACATCACGAGATCAAGAAGCAAAAACAAATGAATTAGAAAAGTTGTAGGATGCATTCAATCACAAAATACAGGATACCCATAAGGTATCAACAACACAAGGACCCATAGGATTTGATACCCCACAAGGGCAAGCAGCAGCAGTGACCACTAACTGTCCAAAAACAAGTTTCCAAGATATAGAGGTAATTCCTGCAGATCCAACTACTAAAATTGTCTTGAATGTAACAGATATCCCTCCTCTAGATGTCTTTAACAACCCTCTTCATTAAGATGTTGTAAAAAGACAGAGGAAGAGGACGAGAACTAAAATTACTTCAGAACATGAATTTATGGATTTCCTATGGAAGGACACACAAATAAATCCGATCGAACATTTGACTCAGTTATCTCAATTTTCTAGAGCCTATGCTACAACAACAATCAAAAAAGGAATCGAAGTCTCTGTTTTGATTAAAGAAAAGGACAACCAGATCACACTATTACATCAACAGTTAGATGAAGCAATAGCTAGTGTGAACCATCAAGTAGAGGAGTAGCTGCATAAACTACAACAAGATATGTAAGTACTGAGAATAAGTCATGAAAATCACTTATCTGCTAAAAACAAAGAAATCTAGGAGCTAAAGAATGACCTAGTAGAGTATAAGGATATTCCTACTACAGAGGAATCAATAAATGAGGCTTTAACACTTAATACTTTACTGTCAAATCAAAAGAAGCTCTTCCTCCAACATATATCAAATATTCTTCCATGTTTAAATACTAGTGAACAATTAATAAACATCATTATTGACCAAAGAATTGAGTTCAATGAACTCAATTCTAAGATCTCTGATTATAATGAATGGGAGGATTTAGATGAAGACAAATGGTCAAGTTTCTGGAAGATCAACAAAAGACATAAGGATATTCTATCACTGATTGGGACTCATAGGTGAAACATGTCGAACTAGCAAGAACTAGAGCATTAGGTATTTCAAAAAGCATTATCAAAACAACAAATCACATGTTGCACACATCTAACCTCATAAGGGAGAGTGATCCAAAAAAACTTCTTGATCTTAAATCATTAGATGAGAATTGGAAGAATAAGAGTTAGCTACAGAAAGAAACAATTAAGGGGCTATCAAAAACTGACTCGGAAGTAATATGGAAACTTTTGGTCAAACCACACAGTCAGATCATGACCTTGAATTGCTCCTTGGATTCAGTACAGAAAATGTTGCCACCTTTACATGATGCTATATTTGTAGGGCAGTTGACAACACAATTCAGGATGCCACCATAAGTCAGTCCAATGTCCGACATTTGTGAGCTGAGAGGCAAAGCTGGAAACGATGATTAATTAATGAAGATATGAGTCATTTTTGAGCAATTTTATTTTTGGAAAGTTGGATACTAGGAACGAGGAAGGTTGTTTGAATCCTCCTCATAAATATTTTGTATAAGCTATTTTTAGTTAATTAAGAATAGTATTTAAACCCTTCTCATGCATTTATAGAAGGGTCCATAATTTTATGAAGAACATTTACAGAGAATGCGCTATCGCAAATTTATAGATGCCTTGATGGAATCATGGAACATGGTCTTTTCAATCAAATATATTTTTGTTGATTGATGTTGATGCACTATTGTATTCTTTGAGATACACATTGGTAGAAGATTGATTGTGGCCTATTGTCACTGGTCAAATGAACATAACAGTACACATTTGGTACTATTATCATGTTTGCTAAATCTTTGTTATAGTATTAGTGATAAGTTTATCTTTCATGAATTATGTATGAAATCTATCATCTCTATTTGAAGTATCAGTTGCACTATTGTAATATATCAGAATAGAGAATGGTCTATTTTATATGTAATCATTAGAATATGCGATATGTTTTTGACAATTATTTTGGTTAACTATATTTTCAAAGAAATTATTGTACAATATATTAACTCTATATAGTCTACGATTGATCTATATCATCATAGATTGCATAGACATGTTTTTATATGGCATAAAACCAGCAATACCCCGGGATAGATTAAAATATATTTAATTCAAACTTTTGCATATTAGAATAAAGTTGTGTTAATTTCTAGTTATTCTTTTTGCGAATCATCAGAAAAAATCCCACAAATCATATAAACCCAAAACATTGGGAAACTGGTCCCATCATACCTAGTAAGGGCCACTATCCCAAATGGAAAAGGAGTTGCTTTAAGGTCTAGACTGGGTGGTTATCCCCTTTGTTGTTGCCACATATTTATGAGGCATCAGCATTTTTTGTGCTAGAAGGAGGGCCCTGACTATGAATGGCATATAAATATAAATCTCAAGCTTGAAGCCTTCACAAGAGTCAATATCTCTCGAAAATTCGTACAACTTCTTGATCATGTCCTAAGTCAGCCACTTAGAATTCAGAAGTTGTAGAAACCCCCTCATCTCCTGAAGTATCTTGATAGTTACTTTCTTCAAAATATACTCCAAAATCTCCAGAAGTTCAGTATTTAGTTCATAAACTAGAACAAATATATATTTTTGCTGAGAAGCCCAATAAACCCAAAGCTTCTGAAGAAAGTATTACTTCACTATTCAGAGAAACTGGTATCCTGACGCGATCAATAAGTTATAAACTTTGAATACCTCTTTTTGAGTTTCCAATACATTAATAGTGTAAGAAAGTTTTTGTGTCTAGATCTAAGTTAGATATGAGTGAGGTCACATCAAATTCCCCTCCATTTACTCCCTCATTCACTACACCTCCATTCACATCTTCTCATCTTTGCATTTCTTTTACTCAAACAATTATTGCTACCACATGTAGTACCAGTCCAGTTGTAAGTTCTACATCCATACCCACTACTTCTGTAACTTCTTCTATACCTTCTCAAATCCCAACACAAGTTATGACTAATCAACCTTGGACTAATCATGGTTTCATTTTGTTTGCAAACCCACATCCTCTTCTTGGTCATCCAAAGAAATGGTTACCCAAATACAATCCAGACACTAGTACAAAATGACTAATTAGTTACCAAAAAAACAATTAAAATTTTCATATAAACGACCATTTTTTAGTTGGTGACCAATAGTAGCTAATTTACAGCATCTTATAATGCGACCAACTTTTAGTCATTTTTAGCTTACTCATTAATTAGTTTCCTCGATCTTACCATCTAGTAGTATATTTAGTCATAAATCTAGTCATTAATTTTTCATTGGATTAGTCATTAATTGTCGCAATTAATGACCAGATATATAACAAAATATATTAGTATATGAATCCTCGAGAAAACCAATTAATGACCAAAGAAATATGACGAAAAAGTTGGTCATGTTATAAGATACTATAAATTATTACTAATAGTCATATATATGAAAATTTTAGTCATCATTTAAAACCAATTAATGACCAAAGAAATATGACTAAATTTTAGTCGTGTTATAAGATGTTGTAAATTAACTACTAATAGTCGTATATATGTAAAATTTTATCATTTGTAGTAGTCATTTATCTTTTTTTTATTTTTTCATATTCGTTATATTAGCTATTGATTTATTAGTTTCTATTCATTTCATTTAATTTCATTCATAATCATTATAAATGACTAATTTAGTCATATATTCATTTTATTCCTGTTCATCATTAATTAATATAAACTACTAATTTAGTATTTTTAGATTGATTTTATGTGTTTATTATTAATCACCATAAATTAATTAGTATGATTTTGCGACTAAGTTTTAAGAAAATGTCATATAATGTGCATGTTTATCTAATATGATAACACAAAGTTACATATGTTAATTACAAGACTAAATAATATCAAGTGCAAATAAAAATAATTTCAGCCATATATTTTTTATTATATAAAATATCAACTATTATGATATGAGTTTCCAACTAAATATGAGTTGGGCTACAATTTACACATGAAATATTGTTTCATCATTTCAAAACATTATCACTATGTTGCCAAAGCATTGCAAGTAAATTCACCAACTCTTAAGGCTTGACCATCAGTCTCTATGAGTGCGTCTTATGCAAGATATTGGCTCTAAGGGTATCACTAGACATATTTTCTTCTCTCTCATTTTGCATTTGTCGCTCCAGTGTTACTGTTATCCTCTTTCTTCAATTGTTGCTTCTTACCATCAATATTGAGTTCCTCTCCCGAAAATGAAAGAAGATACAATGCAAAGTATAAGACATGAGAGACAATGAATACTTGAATATAAAATACAGTAGACTATAAAAGATTTATATGACATATACCTCAACATTCTATAGTGGCCACTATGTGGCTGGATGACTTGTATAAACAATGCAAATAAAATTTCACAATAGAAAATGGAATTGGAGGGGAATTCATCATGCATGCTAGGATTTTTTGTGTGTGCACACATCATATTTCTCACTTCTAGTTGTATAAGAAAGAAATAGTATGCACAATGACATTCCATGACATGTGGGCGTCTATTTGACTCAATCCTACCACAATTAAATTAAGAGAGACAAGGACACAAGAAGGACTATCAATAAATGAAATTAGAGACTTTAGAATGCAACTCAATTGTACCTGAATGTAATGATAAGTATTTGTAGCTTCCTAGTCACCGATGAGCATCAAATCACACTGTGAAAAATTCCTTGCATTATGATAATTTGGTTGCACCTACACTAATCCTTTGTAGTAGTCTCTTGACTCATCTATAGATATAATTTTAGAAACAATCCTACTCCTGCAATTCTTCCCTATATGGATCATCTTTGTTCCCTGCTATTGATAGTTATTTTTCAAGGAAACATAATAGAACTCTCCAATTGCGTCATCGCCTTTGAAAACAATGCTTGAGTATTTCCAGGTGATTGTTGAAGAAGTATCTACTTAGGCCCATGAAATCCTTGATTTGTCTCCATTGAACAAACCTCTTTTCATAATAAAATATAAATCCCACATCTACATTCCTCGTCCCTGACATACCAATTCTTTACAGTGGAATAATTTATCATTTCTCCCTCTGTGCAATAGAGATCCATTACTGTGGCATGGAGATGATTAGTGTCATAAAATGGTACAGTTCATCCTTCAATATATGTCACAGAACTCCTCTCACCTCACATAAGTCCACTCATATAGAAAAATAAAATTCCTCTCAAATGCCTGGTCTCCATCTCATTCATCCTAAAATAAGTGTATATTTCCATGGGTGACAAAGTGTGCTTGGAGATTTAATAGAAGGAGATATCACTAAAAAAATAAAAATACAATGCAACATGATAGTTATCAGTAGGAGTAACAACCCAACCAAGCTACTTCCTAACTAGATAAAGATACTCCTGAATTACCTCTTATAACGAAAAAAGATAACCTCAACTCCCTATAGAGTCTACCTATGCATGGTAGCAATGAAAGCACTGTCGAAAACAACATCTACAACAACTTTGGTCAATCTCTTCTTCTAGTCAAGGGCATGCCCAAATTTTGAAAAGTATTAAGCAGGTCAAGGTCCACCTAATCCAGGCTTCTCTTTTTTTTTCTACTCTCTATGTTTAGGTTCAGAATAATACAAAAGGCCTTCGATATTGATGGGTGGGTAAACATTATTACACCATTAGTTTATTCCATTTTTAATCATTGTCTGTAAGAATTGAATCTAAATTGCAAAAGTCGTTCAGGTTCCTTCCTTTTAGCTGAAATTAACCTAGGCTTTGGAGAGTTGTAAGGTTTAGTGGATCTAAGCATATTCTAACTAAAATATAGTAACATGGTTTAAAAATGTAGACATTGAAATCTGAATCTAAGGGTGAGACAGATAAGATTTTATGTTCATGATTACAATAAATTTTAATTTCATGTAACAAAGTTTGAGGAAGGTCTACCATTTGCATCCTACCAGAACATTTTCTTGCATCACTTGAGCACTTTTAATTTGGGCATAGTAGAGCCCATTACACAAACAATCCACCACTAGAAAAATGTGAAAAGAAAAAATAAAATTTCATGCATTATGACCCAGGAAATGTTAGGGAGGATCGAACTGATCTGTACAATAAGGACATGAAAAATACTTACTTTTCCATTTTCTTTTGACGAATTGTTGGCCACAATCAAGATCTACATTATCATAATCATTAAACCTTTTGTACAATAAGGACATGCAAAATTCTTACTTGTGAATTTTATTTTGATGAATTGTTGGTCGCAATCAAGATCTTCATTATCATAGTCATTAAACTCTCAACTATAGATAAAATTTATGATTTGATCATATAAACCCTAAAAATTATTTGCCCATAAGAACAAAAATCCTATTTAGTAAAAAGGAAGAATAGAGTCCAAATTCATACCCATGTACAAATTACCAAAGTATCATAATCATTAAACCCTCAACTCTAGATAAAATTTATGCTTTGATCATATAAACCATCTCTATTATTTACCCATAAGAACAAAAATCCTCTTTAGTGAAAAGGAAGAAGAGAGTCCAAATTCATACCCATGTACAAATTACCAAAATATCCACACCCAATGACCTTTCCCTTATCAAAATCATTAAACCCTCAACTGTAGATAAAATTTATGCTTTGATCATATAAACCCTAGAAATTATTTATGCATAAAAACAAAAATCCTCTTTATAAAAAGGAAGAATAGAGTCCAAATTCATAGACATGTACAAATTACCAAACTATCCACAGCCAGTGACCTTGTCCTTACTCCATCTAATCGTTGACGCTCTCCTAAGGTGTCTCCCATGCAAACTCCATCTAAGGTTCAAATCCCATGAAATCCAACCCCATGAAATGCATAGATCACGTTGGTGGTCTTCCTTCTTCTGGAATTTACACGCAGATATAGAAAAGGTATAAAAAAATATAATGCTGCAATGTGATGTTGTAATCTATGAATATTTATTGGAATTTCCATATAGTTATAGACAAGGCAGAGAAAAATACAATGCTACAATTTTGTAATCTATGAATATTTTATTTGAACCCACTAAAATGAAAATGAAAAAGAAAAGAAATATTTATAATAGAGAAAATAGAAGAAATATTTATAATATAAAATAAAATAGAGAAATTGCAATTGGGTTAAATGATTTATTTTTAATAAGAATTTGTTATTTTTCATAAGATGCTAAATTAAAAAGAAGAAGAAGAAGTTAAAAATCATACTGGGATGAGTGTAAACATTTAAATATGACCTCAATTAATAATAAAAATTTAAATTAATAGAAATAATAAAATTCAATTTGTTATATTTTGATTTTGTTATTAACTTTTTAGTATGCTTTGTTACAACACCATGGGCCAATACCATGGCTTATCAATACTACAAGTCCAAAAACATAAGTTATCTCACAACCAAAATATTTTACAACAATATGACAAGATTCTTAACCATGGATATTCACCCACACATTAGTGTACATATTATTAACTTGTAAAAAATAGCTTTTGTTACAATACCATGGATTATCGATACCATATGCCCAAAAAGAAAAATTATTTCACAATCAGATATTTTATAACAATATAACAAGATCGTTAACCATGGATATTCATCCTCACTTTATCATGTATATTAACCTGTAAATCAAGTTTGTTACAATACCATGGGCCAATACCATGGCTTATCAATACCACATGTCAAAAATCCATAACTTCTTTCATTGTAAAGATATTTTATTTTAAAGATATTTTATTTATTTTAAACCCGGACGTGTGTGACAGTTTGATAAATAGAGGCCATGTGTCAGCCACGCGGAGAGTACAGCGATCCGGCATCTGGGAGTTGTGAAATGAAGGTTTTCAATGCGGAATTGAATGGCATTCAATGCCATTTACGCCGGTTGCAGCCCCAAGGGATCAGCGAAGGGTATAGCAGGATGGGAACCAGAATGTTCGAGGAGGATTATCGGTCTGCACAGTTGTGGAATTGCTGCCCGACAGCGCCAGAGAATGTTGGTCTGGTGAGGAAGGAGGGAAGCGCCGGAGAACGTAATCCTTGGCGCAAAAGCAGGCACTGCGCAGGGGCGATAATCCACTCTCGGCCTTGTGGGAAGACAGTAGTCGGGGTTCAACAACAGTATAGAAACGTTCTCGCGGTAGCGAGATTCTTCAAATTCCGCATATTTGAGGTGAACAGGGAAGAGACAGCAATTAAGGGAAAGCAGTCGGAGGCAGCGAAGCACCATAAGCGTAACATGGCTCCTCGTCAACGTGCCACTCCCCGCCGTGGGCGGAATTCTGGACAGAGGGGTCATTATGGAGGCAGGGGAATTCACAGCCCGCGGCGTGTCTCCCCGCTTGCTTGCACCTCACCAAGCTCTCTCGGGTCTGAGGATTCTGGGAATGCCATTAGCAACACAGTGCAATCGGCAAAGTTTAAATACACGAGCCGAACCAATAGATCCATCATCTCTGCGTTGATTATAGTTATCTTCACCAAAGAAGATGAAGAGGAAGATAGCGGGAATGAGGATTCAGAGGAAAAGGAGCCCAGCTCGGACAATTCCTCTCAAAGGGGGGGAAAGGAAGACAGTTCATACATCTCCTCCTCTCAGAGTAGGCTGGAAGAGGATAGCACCTGTGTTCATTCGGAAGAGCAGAAAGAGGTTCTACAAGAAATTGGCAGCATAATGGCTAAGGATACTACAAACACGCTCAGCATTCGTCAGAGGACCCCTAGGCAATGGAAGTGCCCAGGAAGGGAAAGGAGCCAGAAGTCTTCTTTGGCAATGTCCTGTACCTGAAGCTCCCGCCCGGAATTCATCGTCCTGAAGACATCCCGGATGGCATGGAGGTGACTTGGGAGCCTGACCCGGAACGGGAAGCATCGGAATGGGAGGCGACGAAACGGGAAGTGGCGGACGGTGCGGAATGTTCCAAAAAACCAACTGATACTCACGGCTAGGCGGGTAAGGTCTGAGACTCCAGGTCTGGGGACTCTGCATATGTTTTTTTTCTCTATTTTCGCAACAAGTGTTCTGTTCGGGATCGGCTACCTGTGTTTAGCAATCATGGCGACGTGTTCTCCGGCTAGTGCATCTATGCTTGGCACCCATGCTTGGCTCATTTTGAAAATTCTCTGTTTTTTGGCAAAATTCCAAGCCTGTAATGTATCAATCTTTCGCTTGGAAATATCTTTTTTGGCTGACAGCTTTCATGTAAAAGTCTTTACTGTTCTGATACGCTTAATGCTGCTATCATGTTGACAAACTTTAACAGAGAGTTGTTTAATCACTCTCAGAGGTTAAAACCTCTTGTACATATTTTTTCAATTTTCTTAATATAATTAGTTTAGCCTTTGCCCAGGAAAAAAAAAAGATATTTTATTTTAATTTTATTTTACAACATTTTTTAATTGAATCTAAAAGGGAAAATATTACAATTTTAGATATATTTAAACCCTCTATCCTCGCCACTACTAAAAATATTCCCATAGAAATTAAATTAAGGTTTTAAAAAATTAAGCTAAAATGGATCTATGCCGGCTCTTTATATTTAAAGAATCGACATAGATCCATCTTAGCTAAGGATCCAAGGGAGAAAGCAAATTGACTAATTATAATAGATTAAACATAGTGCATGTTTTTTTAAAACTTTTCATTATTTTATTTTATTTGACATGATTGATCCAAAATATAGGTTTAATATTTTACAGCCGATACCATGGGCCAATACCATGACTTATCAATACTACAATTCCAATAACCATAACTTATTTCACAACTAAAATATTTTACAACAATATGACAAGATTCTTAATTATAATAAATTAAATATAGTGCATGTTTTTTTAGATTTTTTCATTATTTTATTTTATTTGACATGATTGATCCAAAATATAGGCTTAATATTTTACAACCAATACCATGGACCAATACCATGACTTATCAATACTACAAGTCCAAAAACCATAACTTATTTCAAAACTAAAATATTTTACAACAATATGAGAAGATTCTTAACCGTGGATATTCACCCCCACATTATGGTAGATATTATTAAATCGTAAAAAATAGATTTTGTTATAATACTATGGGTCAATACCATGGATTATCAATACCACATGCCCAAGAAAACATAAATTAATTCACAATCAAAATATTTTATAACAATACAACATGCCCAAAAAACATAAATTATTTGACTATCAAATATTTTATAAAAACATGACAAGATTGTTAACCATGGATATTCACCCTTACTTTACAATGGATATTAACTTGTAAATCCGCACCATGTGCCAATACCATGGCTTATCAATACCACATGCCAAAAAACCATAACTTATTTCATAGTAAAAATATTTTATTTTAATATAATTTGCAACATTTTTTAATTGAATTCTAAAAGAGAAAATGTTACAATTTTAGATATATCTAACCATGTATCCTCACAACCACTAAAAATATTCCCATAGAAATTAAAATAAGGTTTTAATAAAATTAAGCTAAGAGTGTCTATTCGAGTTTCTTTATATATATATATATATATATTATATATATATATATATATATATATATATATATATTATATATATATATATATATATATATATATAAAGAACCGACATTGATCCATCTTAGCTAAGGATCGAGGGATGAGAGCAAGAAAATTGACTTAATTATAATAGATTAAATATAGTGCATGATTTTTAAAATTTTTCCATTATTTTATTTTGTTTTATGTGATTGATCCAAAATATAGGTTTAATATTTTACAACCAATTAAGTTTTTTTAATTTAGATAATTTCTTAAACAGAATACAATGTGATCAAATTTAAGAGAGATTTTGGGAGGGGGTGGAGAGAGGGAGCTAGATGGTGAAAAAGTTGGAGGATAGAGTAAGAGAAAGAGAGAGTGATGGGGGGGAGAGAGACTAACGTAGGAGAAAGGGAGCGAGAGGAAGGAAGAGAGAGGAGAGAGAGAGAGATGGAGTTGGAGTGGGAGAGAGGGAGGAATGAAAAAAGACATAGAGAGATAGACGTGGCGAGAGAGAGGAGTGAGAAGGGAGAGATGGAGAGAGAGTGAGGGAGAGAGGAGAGGAGGGAAGATAAATAAGAGGAGAGGATAGAGATAAGGAGAGAAGGGGAAAGGAGAGATACGGAGACATAGAGATGGAGAGGGACAGGGAAGGGGGAGATAGTGATAGAGTTGGACGGAAGAGAGAGAGAGAGAGGGTGAGTAATCTGGGGGGAGAGATAGAGGGAGGTGGGAGATAAGGGATAGAGAGGAGGGAAGATAGAGACGAGGAGAGAGATATGGAATTGGAGGGGGTAGGAGAGGGAGGGAACAAGAAAAACATAGAGGGAGAAAGGTGGAGGGAGAGGGGGGTGACAAGGGAGTTATGGAGAGAGAGTGAGAAAGAGAGTATATTTGGAGGGAATAGAGAGAAGGATATAGATATAGAGGGAGAGAAGGGGAAGAGAGAGATAGATAGAGAAGGGGAAGAGAGGGAGAGAGAGTTTGTGTATGTGCTTTGGGTGATATTGAGAGAGGGAATAACAAACAGACACAAATACAAATATAGATATTATATAGTATTATATAACCAACCTAGATCCATATTAACCCTATCACTATCATGTGTTGAGAGGGATCCAATCGCCCGTGGTGAAAACATTTCCTCAAGTTTTGCACTAGAAAAAAAGTTTGCACCTTGACAAATTGGACCCCTCTCAACGCTCAATAGATGGTGTTTAAGATGGACGTAGGTCAGTTAGTATGAAATTAAAGTAGTTTTTAATTTGATATTATAGTCTTAAAAAAAAATTTCCCTTTAAATATTTTCAAATAGAATAGATCCAATTGAATTCAACGAATAGATTTTAAAAATACATACTTTTTTTATTAAAATATATTTTTTAAAATACAAATTATTAGAGATACATGGTACAAAGTTGGCTCACCTATACACCATGTGAGGATGAAGAAGTGTTTAAGGAAGGATAACCTTTCAACCAATATTTAACAATCTTTCAATCCCCTATCACTTGTAAGTTTAGATTGCTTGACAAAATTAATATGACTAACATAAAAAATGATTCATATTATTGTATTACTTGTTAGGTAGTTATTTTTTTGTTCTTAGACTAAATTATTCATTCATGTTAGTCATTTTTAGTTGTATTACTTATTAGCTAGTCACATATTTTAACCTGTGACTAAATTAATGATTTATGTTAGTCGTTTTTAGTTCAGTCACTTAAGATTGCTCATTTTTGGTAGTATTTTACTTGGAAAAGCTATGGTGTCTAACTTTTTTAGTCACCTAGTCACTAATTTCTCATTTTCTACTAGTGAGATGATAGTCTTCCTACTAAAGAACACACCAACAATTTTATGTTGGTCATGAATTTGAATGGAGTTGCGCATGAATATATTGTAATGAGATTGTTTCCCTATACTCTTAAAGGATCCGCGGGATCTTAGTACTTTTCTCTTCCAACAAGAACTATAACAAACCGGGTAGCTTTTTAACAACTGTTTCTTGCAAAATTTGGAGACAATAGAACTCTAGCATCTTTAGTCAATTCTCTATCTAACCTGAAAACAAATTTAGGTGAAAGGATCAAAGATTTCAACTCCAGATATAACAAGTTATTAAACAAAATCCCAGTTTCTTCTAAACCTACTATTGATGTACAAATAGAGTGGTACATTTCTACTTTACCTTCTAATATAGCCATTTTTGTAGATAGAGCCGGTAAGGCTACTCTTTTATAAGACATGAAAGAAGACCTGTTTGTAGAAAAGAGAATTATAACTTTAGAAAAACAATCTGAGATGGAAGATAAGAAATTAAAAAAAGTGACTTTTGTTCAAGAATCAAAGAAGAAAAACCCAAAGGATCCATTCAATCTTGAAGGTCTTCAAAAATTCTTGAAAACTATGTTAAATGATATGATTGAAATAAAGAAACAAGTAGTTGAATCATCAGCTCCTAAGAAAGCATATCGGCCATACAATAGAAGTCCTACTTTGCCATCTCAGCCTGTGAATGTGATTTCAAGTGTTGAATGAGATCAAGATTTTGAAGATGCCTTAGTAACTGAAGAAGAACCAGAGCCCGAAGAAGAAGTCAAATTAAATGGATCATGGCACTTTATTCTCCCCATTAAAGAAGAAAGAGAGGCTATGTCTGCATCTCCTAGGAGAAAAATATATGATGACTCAACTATACCAAATCAAGAACAGAAATCTCCTCTCACAGAGAAGAAAGCAGTGAATAAAAAATCTAAAACTGTTCAAACTAATCCTATTCCCCTATATACTTCCAAAGCTTTGATAGTTTCATATACAATGTAATATAATATAGTTTAAGACATGAAAAAGACTAAATCCAACATTTCATTATATGAAATGACCAAACTCAAACAATAGTAGAAGATCTTACTAAGAGCACTCAAGGTAGTTCCTGTAGCTCCCATACCACCATCGATTATAGCCGAAGCTGACAAAGATATGGGAAAACCCCCGACACTTTCAAACAAGGTAAAACCAAATGATATTGTTTTAATTGGTGTTAGATCTAGTCCCCACACACCTCCTTTCAATTTGACTTATAAAATTTTCAATTAAAATGTTCATAATTGTCTCATTGATTTAGGAGCTTCTTCGAATATCATGCCAAGGTCTGTGTGTTTGAGACTTAATGTTACCCCTCAAAAGTCTGTTGTGAATATAGTCTAATTGGACAGAACAAAAGTCGAGGTTCTTGGAGAAATGTTATCAGTATCAATTAGATTATCATCCAACCCAAAGGTGTTGCAAGTGATTGATGTCTTAGTGGCAGACATCCCTGAATTTTATGGTCTTATTTTAAACAGTGGTTGGTTTGAGAAACTACATGGATATTTCGCAACCGATTGGTCACACATGTGGTTACCGTATAATGGTAAACCAAATGAAATTAGAGTTGATCGTGAAAGATTTATGAAATATATAGTCACTGAATTAGAAGGAGTGAACAAGCCTCTAATTTTCACTAATAATATTATTGGAAATTATTCTGCTGTATCATTCCATGGCTCATTCAATGCCCAAATCTCAACTTCCCCAGAAAACACTGTTTCTTCTCAAGTTGAAATGTTTTCTCAATCAGACACTTCTAAATGTACTAATCTTAGTAATGAAATTTTAGGTCATTCTTTGTGCTAGACTTTATACCTTGACGGTTCAAAATGAGATAATGGTGCAAGAGTAGGTTGCATTTTAATCAATCTGCAAGGTGAGAGAAAAATGCTGGCTTGCAGACTCAAATTTCAATGCGTGAATAATACTGTCGAATATGAAGCAATGATTCAAGGCCTGCACAAAGCCATTGGATTAAATGTTAAATATTTGCAGGTGTATGGGGACTTTGAAATAATTGTTAAGCAAGTCCAGAACATAATCCATTATATTTCTAGACACCTAAAACACTATCAAGAATTAGCTCAAAGCCTCACTTCTCATTTCACTGCATTTAATATTTCAACAGTGCCTAGATTACAAAACGCAAGTGATCATTTACTTGTGAATGTAGCATCTAAATTGATACCATCGGAAGAATTTAGTTCAGATAGATTTTCAATTGAGTTGATTTTCAGGCCTTCCATTCGCAATAACATAACAAATTGGAGAATGTTTGATGATGATGCAGGTATAATCAACTTTCTTTCATCAGATGGATCTTATGAAGGTAAAATCATAGATGAACATGATCATGACCTATAGATTGAAAATCAAGAAGATGCAAATCCAATTCCCAAATCTGTAGTCAAGATGGAAGATCTCTATGATTTAAAAGATAGGTTTAAAAAGACAACCAATTCAAAAACATAGAGTTCTACTCTAATATTTGAGTTGATTAATCTTGGTACACCTGATAAAACTCAAAGCATGAACCTAGGTTTGGGTTTAACACCTAATGAAAGGAAGTCATTCATTAAGTTGCTAAGAAAATATAAAAGTATCTATACATGGGATTATTCAGATCTCAAAACATATGATACTTCTATAATGCAGTATACTATACCCATGATTTCAAATGAAAAGCCTATTCAATAGAAACTTAGGAAGGTCCACCCAAACTTAGAAAGTCAAATTAGGTCTGAACTCAATAGAATGCTTAAATTCGAAATCATTTTCCCTGTAAGACATTCAAACTCGGTGTCAAACATGGTTCCTGTGAGAAAAAAGAATGGGGACATCAGGATTTACATAGATTTTAGAAATTTGAATAAATACTGCCAAAAGGATAATTTTGCTTTGCCTACCATGGAGCGGATTTTGTAGTCAGTTGCAGCTTCTGAATTGATGTCTTTTCTTGATGGATTTTCAGGTTACAATCATGTTATGGTTCATCTAGATGATAGATTAAAGACTACATTTAGGACAAAATGGGGAACATATGCATATCAAAACATGCCATTTGGATTGACTAATGATGGCACTACATTTCAACGTGCTATGGACATAGCTTTTAGAGGACTAATCAAAAATTTAGTTGTGATATATTTAGATGACATCACTGTCTATTCTAAACATAGAAACAACCATATGAGTCACCTAAAAGAAATCTTTGAGAGATGTGAGAAGTTGAGCATTTCCTTGAATCCTAAAAAATCTTAGTTCGCTTTGGCAAAAGGTAAATTATTAGAATTCGTGGTATACAATAAAGGAATCTATATCAATCCCAATAGAGTTCAAGAAATTGAAAACATTCCCCTGCCACATAACAAAAAAACGATGCAATCATTTTTAGGACAAATTAATTTTGAAAAAAGATTTATTACTGATTTTTCTCAAATTATCCTACCCTTATAGTCAATGATTCGAAAAAAAATGATTTTTTAAATGGGAAAAGATGAGAAAGATTCTTTTGAGTTGATAAAGAAAGCCATCATTGAACCTCCTTCCTTAACAACTCCAAATTTCCTAAAACCATTTGTATTATACACATTCTCTTCTAATACCTCTTACATGCTAGTTTTGAGATAGCTAAATGATTAGAACGTTGAAACACCTATTTCATTCTTTAGTTCTAACTTACAAGGTGTTGAGCTAAATTATTCAGCTGTGGAGAAATAGGGTTTTGTTGTATTTAAAACTTTAAAACATTTCAGACCTTTTCTCCTGAAAACACACAGTAAGATAATAGTCCCTTACCCTGCTGCAAGGAAATTGTAAATCCAATGAGAAGTAGGAGAGAAGAGAGCAAATTGTGTTACTGCACTTAAGGAATATGATGTAGAAATACATCTTGCTAAAATTATTAGAGGTCAAGGTTTTTGCAGAATGCTAACCAAAGCCTCTCATTCACCCATAGAGGACGATCAATCTACTAAAATGCAATTATCTGAGGTAATCCTCAACGATTCTCAATCACAATAAGTTGATCTAAAAATTTCCTTGAAAAATGGACATGCTCCATTATATCTCAATTATATAGCTAAGCGTGCTCTAAGGCTTAAAGAAAATTAGTGTTAATGAATTGATAATGTGTTATTTGGAAGAAACTGTGATGCTGTATTATTAAGATGTTTAGAGAAACCTGAAGCTGAAAAGGTAATGCGGGAATTACACAACGGGCTAGCTAGTGGCCATTTCGGAGGAAATACCACATCACATAAAATTCTGCATGTCGGGTACTATTGGCCAACCCTTTTCAAATATGCACATGAATATGCGAGGAAATTAAAATTATGTCAAACCACAATAGTAAGAGAAAGGAAAGTGGCACTCCCATTGAAACCAGTAAATATACAACAACCATCGGAACAATGGGGGTTAGGTATTATTGGTGAAATAACTCCAACCTCATCCAAACAACACAAGTATATTCTAACTGCAACTGATTATTTTACAAAGTGGGTAGAAGCAATCCCTTTGAAGGTACTTAAACACCCAAAACATTACCGATTTCATTAATCAATTTATAATTACTAGGTTTGGTCTCTCATCATATTTAATGTTTGATAATGCATCTTACTTTTCTGGAAATGCTATGTAGAGTTTGCTTTGAAAAGAGGTTTTAAACTTAAATTCTCAGCTAACTATTATTTGCAAGGTAACAAATTAGATGAATCTGCAAACAAGAACCTGATTAGATTTATCAAACAGATTGTAGAACAAAATCATAGGAATTGGCATAAAGCACTAATATTTGCTCTCTAGGCAGATAGAATCACTCAGAAGGCCTCAATAGGTACTTCTCCATTTGTATTGCTTTATGGGAAAGAATAAATTATACCCAAAAGCATAACAATGCCATCTCTTGCTTTAGTTCAGTTTATTGACGAAAACCCTTCTTCTTCTGTTCAACTTAGAAATGATCAAATCCTTAAATTAGAAGAATAGAGGGAGAAAGCCAAATCAATACATGCTCATCATAAATAGATAGTTAAAGATTCATTTGATACAACATCCACCACCCCAAGAACTTTTGAAACTGGAGATCTTGTTTTTAAATGGGATAAGGCACATGAGGAGAAAGGTAAACATACCAAATTCCAAGGACTATGGCTTGGTCCATTTCAAATCGTAGAGAAATTAGACTCATCCACCTTTTTGTTACAATATTCGTCAGGTAAGAAAGACTCTTTACCTGTAGATGGGAAAATTCTTAAAAAATATTTTTCTTAGAAGTTAAAATTTATTTTGAAAATTTTAGTTTTAGGAAAATAAAGATTGAATAGTATCTCTTTTGGCTATTCAAAATTTTAAATTTCTGATAATTTACTTGACTTTTCTCACCTTTATAAACAAGAGGAGTAAAAGGATAATTATAAATATGAGATTTAAATAAATGTTATTTCTTTGGAAAAAATTTGAATTTCCTAAAGACATTTAGTTTCTGAAAAGACTCTAGATTTTATAAAGTATAGATGTTCTTGTACCAATCAAGAAAGAGCTAGTAAATTAGCAAGGGTTCTCTACAAAAAGGTATTTACCAACTCTATAATTATCATCCATAACTCTTAAATGAGCCAATGATTCACCCCATCTCATAAAAATTTCTTTCTCACAATGTAATTAAAGATATTCAAAACTTAAAAGATAATGAGTCTCATCATGAGCTTGTTTATCATGATCACAAGAAAATAATTTAGATTGATATTACCAATAATACATATCATAACAAGGTAATATCTAATGATTGAAACAATCAAAAGACAAGGGGTTTCATCATGAGCCAGCTTGTTCAGTTTAAATTACAATCAATGAATGACATTTTTACCATTAGGTTACCAAGCCTAGACAATGGCTTTTAAGGATATTTGAAGTGAAAAGTAGCATGAAAAAGAAACAAGTTCCAAGTGAAAGGAAATTGAATAAAAGTTTGATTAAATTTTGAAATTAGGAATCAATTTCAAATGGGATTATGAATCATTATTTGTTAAAAGATAAGCTTGTCGAGGCTATGAATGCCTGCTAGCAGTAGAGGCTCTATCTATGATAAATATGTAAAAATCTATAAAGCCAATTTTAAGATAATACCTACTTTGTCTTTATAAATCTAAGTATTGACTGGTATAGACATTTATGTTTTATCACCAAAATAGTTGAGTAAGAAAAGAAGTGAGATAGGTGAATATTTTATATTCCATAGAAACACTGTTTAATTTATGAATCATACATTTATTATTCTTTCACAACTTTTCTTGTTTTGTAAGTTTTAAGAAATGTCAAAGAAACTAATTAGATATAGTTGGTTCTCCCAAGTGAATAGCCAATTATTGTGCTATGCAACAAATCCCCCATTTTTATTATATATAATAGAAATAGGGACCCTTTTAAAAATCGAATTTTTCGCCTTTTTTGAATAAAATGCCAACTCTCAGAAAATTGTTGCTTTTCAAAGATCCATCTTTTAATCTAAATTAAAACATATTAAATTCCTCATCCCAAATCACAAAATCACATACTTCCTTAGTAGCAAAGTTAAGCACATTCAAAAAATAATGATATGTGACTTTCGATTGAAATTTGTATGCGACATCCCGATTGGATATCACACATCGAAGGATATTATGGCAACAACTTAATTATTAACTATCAAAACTCCGATATTGAAATATCTCGATATTGCGATCTTGTGATTTTGCGATATCGCATATCGCATATTGCAAGATCCATGAATAAATTTTCATTCACGCTATAGCTCAAATATCCGATATGACAGATTTGAGAAATGTTTAATAGTGTTTTTAAGTTGGACATGAGTTAGGTCAGAAAGATTTAATACGTTTATCATCCCTATGCATTTAATCATGGTGCTCGTTATGGTTGATTAATGTTGAACTCTCTCCCAAATATTTCCTTGCAAAGTTCAGTCATGTCATCAAATATTTTATTTTACATGATAATTAATTGTTGTTGGTTTTAGTAGGAACTCTACTCAACCAATGTCCAGTCGAAAGGTGATGCAGAAGCATACCAAACAATCTCTCACAAAAATCGAAAGCATAGATATGCAGTCCATTTTTACATATACAATATGCACTACAGATGGAGGCGTCACTACATGGTAGACTATCTATACTATGCTGGAGAATGAAAACCCTGAAGTAATAGATATTCGACCAACTCCTAACAATACAAAACCATGAGGAGTATAGTTCAAAGATGTTGCATGCTCTTTCCCTCACTAAATAGCAGCAAGAGCGAGGCTCTTTCCATACACAAATATGATAATATGGGTAGTGGAGAATACAAAAGTGGAAGATAAACTTATCAAGATAGCTAAAAACACAGTCTTGGGTTCTTTCAGAACCAAATATTTACAAGAAATGTATAAGCTACCCGATGCCTAGGACATTTATGACAAACAATTTGTTGCGAAGCTTGTAGAGGAAAATGAAGACCTGTTTCAAATGATACAAGAATGGAGGAGAAGAGATAATAAATTCAAACAAGATAAAGTGAGTATGTACCCCATTGCTTCTTTAGACAACCCTTATAGTTTTGCAGCCTCTATGCTATGTAGGTTCTATGGTCTCCATGATAATTCTAAGTTCTTCATCAATTGGTTTCATTTAATTAATGTTTGTGTTAATTCTCACATTATGAATTGGGCAACCATTATGTCTAAGAATTTGGCTAAAGCGATTATTGAATATCACCAAACGAGGGTTGCCTCCTCTAGAGAAGTTCCCCAATTCTTCATGTCTACATATGTCTTTGATGATATTTGTTTCTGCACCCATTTTCCAACCATGGGTTGGAAATGGACTACCAATGATCCTACTCCTATCTTCCTAAGTTGTAAGAAAATGTGGTAAAAAGATTTTATTCCACATTTTCACCGATTATGCCATGGAGTTGTTCTCCCCTTACATCAGTTAGTTTTCAACAAAATATGTCTAAGATTCACAAAATAAGCTTTCACGGACGTCCATGCAATTAGAAGGTATTTTCCTGAAGAATCCTTCTCTTTTATCAAAATATTTGGTAGCCAAGCTTTCCCACATGTCCTCCCTATGTATGTATCAGATAAACTATTGGCAAGGGAAGTAGCATACAAAAGAGTAAGAAATGGCCTCACAAAAACATTGAAGGAAATGAAGAAATACTTATGGTGAAATTTTCCCCTTCAGTGTGGGTCATTTACCCTTGTTAATTATCGTCATGCATATAAAGAGTATCATAATATGTAGTTATTAAAGCTCCCTGTTCTAACATCAATGTCTTTTTATCCACAACAAGTAGCAAACAAATTCAACCTTTCAGTTAAGATTAGACCTGTAACTCATACAATAGATGAGCTTGAAAATTTACTGGAATTAGCCTCGAACATTGAGCAGATTCTGAATGCAACCAAGATAAAGTTGAATCCGAATAAATTAAGAAGATTCTAGGAGTTTATAGAACATAGGTTAGAATACCTTCCACAAGAATTTTGGATTATTGATCATAGAATTGAAACCAAGTCTCAAGAGTAAACTAATCCAGGCACATCACGAGATTAGGAAGCATAAGCAAATGAATTAGAAAAGTTGTGGGATGCATTCAATTACAAACTACATGATACCCCTGATGTATCATCAACACAAGAAACCACAGGATTTGAGACCCCACTAGGGAAAATAGCAACAATTACCACTGAAGGTCCAAAAACAAGTTTCCAAGATACAAAGGTAATTCCTACATATCCAACTACTGAGATGGTCTTGAATGTAATAGATATCCCTCATCTAGATGTCCTTTATAGCCCTCTTCATAAGGTTGTTATAAAAAGACAACGGAAGAGGAGGAGAATCAAAACTCCTTTAGAACACGAATTTATGGATGTCCTATGGAAGGACACACAAATAAAACTTACCAAACATTTGACTCATCTATCTCAATTTGCTAGAACCTATGCTACAACAACAAGCAACAAAGAAACCGAAGTATATGTTTTGGTTAAAGAAAAGGACAATCAGATCACACTATTACAATGACAGTTAGATGAAGAAAGAGCCAACATGAACCATCAAGGAGAGGAGCAACTGCATAAGCTACAATAGGATATGGAAGTACTAAGAATAAGTCATGAAAATGACTTATCTGCTAAAAACAAGGAAATCCAGGAGCTAAAGGGTGACCTAGTAAAGTATAAGGATATTCATACTATAGAGGAATTATTTAATGAGGATTTAACACTGAATACTTTACTGTTAAAGCAAAAGCAGCTCTTCCTCCAACATATATCAAATATCATTCCATATCTGAATACTAGTGAACAATTAACAAACATCATTATTGATCAAAGAATTGAGTTCAATGAACTCAATTCTAAGATCTTTGATCATATTGAATGGCAGGAGTCAGATGAAGGGAAAAGGTCAAATCTCCCAAATATCAGTGAAAGACATAAGGATATTCTATTCATTGATTGTGACTCATAGGTGAAACAGGCTGAACTAGAAATAGTGAGAGCATCGTGTATTGCAAAAAGCATTATCAAAACAGTAAATCACATGTTGCACACATCCAACCTCATAAAGGAGAGTGATCCAAAAATAATTTTTGATCTTAAAGCATTAGATGAGAATTCAAAGAGTAAGAGTCAACTACAAATAAAAATAACTCAGGGGATATCAACCACTGATTGGGAAGCAATATGGCAACTTTTGGTCAAACCACATAGTTAGATCATGACCTTGAATTGCTCCTTGGATTTAGTACAGAAAATTCTGCCACCTTTACATGATGCTATACTTGTAGGGTAGTTGAGAACATAATTCGAGATGCCATCATTAGTCAGGCCAATCTCTAACATTTGTGAGATGAGAGGCAAAGTTGGCAGCAATGATTAATCAATGAAGACCTAGGTCATTTTTGAGCAATTTTATTTTTGGAAAGTTGGATACTAGGAACGAGGAAGGTTGTTTGAAACCTCCTCATAGATATTTTGTATAAGTTATTTTTTTCAATTAAGAGTAGTATTTAAACCCTTCTCATGCATTTAGGGAAGGGTCCAGAATTTTATTAAGAACATTTACAAAGAATGCGCTATCATAAATTTGTAGATGCCTTGATGGAATCATGGAACATGGTCTTTTAAATCAAATATATAATTTTTTATCATTGTTGATGCAATGTTGTATTCATTGAGATACACATTGGTAGAAGATTGATTGTGGCCTATTGTCACTGGTCAAATGAGCAGAACGATACACATATGGTACTATTATCAGGTTTGCTAAATCTTTGTTCTAGTATTAGTGATAAGTTTATTTTTCATGAATTATGTATGAAATTTTTCATCTCTGTTTGAAGTATCACTTGCACTATTGCATGATACCAGAATAGAGAATGGTTTGTTTTATATGTGATCATTAGAATATGCGATATGTTTTTCACAATTCTTTTGATTAGCTATATTTTCAAAGGAATTATCATATAATATATTAACTCTATATAGTCTACAATTGATCTATGTCATCATAGATTACATAGACATCTTTTTATATCACATAAAACCAACAATACCTGAGGTTAGATTAAAATAGATTTAATTCAAAGTTTTGCATCTTAGAATAAAGTTGTGTTAATTTCCAATTATTCTTTTTGTGAATCATAAAAGAAAATCCTACAAATCATATAAACCCAAAACACTGAGAAACTGGTCCCACCGTACCCAGTCAGAGCCACTATCCCAAATGGAAAAGGAGCTACTATAAGGTCCAGACCGCATGGTTATCTCCATTTTTGTTGCCACATATTTCTGAGGCCTCAATAGTAACATGACACATGAGCTTGAAATACCTCTTTAGCCATCCTAATTTAAATGTTAGACAAGAAAGGTGGCTATGCTTCCTTAGTGGATTTGAACTTGATATAAAACACATAAAAGGGAAAGAAAACAAATTTACATGTGCTGAATTAGACATGCCCATGCAATGATAGGGAGATCTGTGAGTAACTATAGTACAAATTTCGAAGAACGAATAAAAAATTCAATGCAACAAGATCCTGGATATAGAGAAATTCAACAAAAATTACAAGAAAGAGAAATTCTCGAATATGCTGAAAATTCTAAAAATTGGTTAACCTACCACATTAGATTGTACATTCCTAATGTGGTCAAGTTAAAACAAATGATACTAGATGAGTACCATAAGAAAGTAGATGTAGGACATTCGGCATACCAAAAGATGATAACAACATTAAGAACAAATTTGTTTTTGCTAGGTATGAAGAGTGATGTAGCAAAATATTTAGCCAAATGCATAGAATGTCAACAAGTAAAGGTGGAACACCAACATCATGTTGTATTGCTAAATCCATTACCCATTCCTAAATAGAAGTGGGAGGTAATTTCAATGTATTTTATTACAGAATTACCAAGAACAAATCACCAACATGACTCCATCATGGTGGTGATGGACACTTTGACTAAATGAACACATTTTATACCAATGTAGTCTACTTTTAGAACTGCTTAAATTGCCAACATTCACATGAAGGAAATATTTCGACTATATGGTATACGAGAAAAGATAGTGTATGAAAAAGATGTTAAATTTACATCCATGTTTTCGAAAGGTCTCTTTGGGGGCATGGCGACTCAGTTAAACTTCAATACTACTCATCATCCCCAAACAGATGGACATACATAAAGGAAAAATGAAATCCTAGAAGATATGCTACGAGTTTATGTCATATATAGGCTTGATAAGTGGAAGGATTGTAATAATGACTACAAAGATTCCATTAGAATGAGTCTTTTCGAAGCTTTGTATGGTCAAAAATGTCACATGCCACTCAACTAGGGGAAACAGGAAGATAAAATAATATTGGGACCAGATTCTTTCCATGAAATGAAATAGATAGTTCGAAGAATTAGACAGAATATCAAAACACAATATAGGAAAACATGTTACACATACAAGAAGATAACTCATAAATAATTTAACATTGGAGACCATGTTTAATTATGAGTATATACCAAGAACAATATCTCAAAATCGGGATAGTCCTAAGTTAGCACCACACTTCTGTGGACCATTTGAAGTCTTGGACAAAGTTTGTCCAATAGTGTACTCATTGGCTTTATCTAGTCACATTAAAGTTCATAATGTTTTTCATCTATCCTTATTAAAAAAATATGTGCATGATAACTCTAACGTAAGTGATTGGAATTTGATACAAGTGGAACCTGAAGGAGATTTTATGCCAGAACCACTCTGTATCCTGGATCGTAAAGAGACCATGCTCTGGAATCAAGTCTTTGCTCAAATTAAAGTGCAGTGCAGGGACTTTAAACCTAAGAAGGCTACTTGGGAGTGATATGATACTATAAAAGAAGCCTATCCAACATTGTTTGATAAGGATGCAAATGAGTAATAAACACCGAGGATGGTGTTATTTTCAAGAGGGGGAAATGTAATAAACTCTTGTTCCAAAGTAAATATTCTTTGTTTGGATAAAAATATTTTTAGTGTGATGGATAAAAATCCATAGTGAATTCAATTTGAAAAAAACTATGTTGATTTTATAAATAATTTTCAATAAAGAACAAAACTGGATATTTTCTTGGGAAATAGAATTTGAGTTAAAGAGATCATTACCCACATACAGAAATGAATGTGGGTAGATAAGATAAAGACAAACTTCCCTTAATCTTGCTCCTAAAATTCTCCAGGATGAGATTTAATAAAGTTGGAGAAAAAAATCTAGTAAATCACTTAGTATATAAAGGATACTGAGAAAAAGGGTGAATAAATCTCCTTAGAAGAAAAAGGAGGGCCTTAATGAAAAAAGGAGTAGATTCCTTTTTTCGAATATAGTAAAAAGCCTAGGCTATTGGGTAAGAAAACACTAGAAAGTGGGACGCCACTAAGGAAAGACTACTAGGGAAGCAAGGAATAAAATACCATACCAAAGTAAATGATTGCTTGCATAACCGAGGAAAATTATTTTAGTATACAAATGAAATTCCTTAATATTATAATGTAGAGGAGGACAATTTTAGATTACATGTTGAAATTTGGTAGATGTCACAACTGATTCTATTTGGGAGCTACTGATTTAAAGTTGGAGTACAGATCCTTTCACCATTTTTGTACTTACACACATCCATTTAAAGGATCCTTAATTCTAGTAATGATAAAATCAACAATCTAGAGTCATGATAATCTGGTAAAGAGAAGAAAAAAAGAATAAGAGAAAAACAAAAAGAATATCTATCTTCAGTGCTTGATCTGGTAGTACAAAAATTATTCACAGAGGAACTATTATTATAATATATGAAGGGGAATAATTTATAAAATTTATTATCCAATAGAAATTACAATGTCCAATCTAACCCGCTAGTCGTTGGGGTGATTAACAATGGTCAGATCTGCTAAACATGGCCCACTAAAAATACTGGTTTAAATAAAAAGAACGGCATGAAAAATGGTTGTGATGAAGCGAATTATGCTGGCACTTAAGTCAAAGACATAAAACTTTTATATTGCATCTAGAGTTTTTCATAACCCTTTTTTTAAGCACTAGATTATCTGTGTATTTCTGTATTCTTAGTATGTACAGTGTAATCATGATTTCATTAGTTACAATAGGTTGTTGTTAAGGATAAAAAAGAAATTTAACTCTAACTGGAAAATTGAACCTAAAATTTCGAGAGAGTTGAAGTTAATCATCTCAAAGATAGTTATATTTTCCATGTGAAGTACTAGTATAGGGTTAGAAATTTTTAAGGGTTACTAATCAAGAGTAAACCATTACTAGAAGGAATATGGCAAAGATCTCTCTAGAAGGAGAGAAACCCCCTTAGATGGTACAGGGGTCTGAATCCTTAACAAGAAATTTAGATGAGACTCTTTGCAATTCGAGTATTTGATGGAAGGGCGGAGTTAATTGTAGAACTAAAGTATTTAGAGAAAAATAATATTGAACTAGTACCTTTTTACATTTCCAACAATACCATACTTTAAATAAGATTAAATTGTATACATAACTATGACCATGATAAAAAGATATGGTGAATAGCTACAAAATTAAATCGAAAATTGGAAACCCAATATTAAAGCGAATTAAAATGTATAGTTCTATGATGGAATTTACTTTATGCATAAAAACTAATTACATAGTACCAAGAAGGTAGTTGAATTAGAAAACTGTTATGAATTTACTAAATTTAGAAACATTCAAGAAACATATAAGTTTCTCTCATCCCCTAAATTTAGGGAATAATTACTTCTCTGGTCTGGATTTTTCCAGTTTCCAAAACATCACAAAATTGACAACAATATAAAGTTCAATTCCTAATTTTTTGGCAAAACATGCCAACAGAGAATTTGAACTATGAAAGGACTGAAGATAAAATAAATAAAAAATCCCCCTAAGAGTACAAGCGAAAGTAATCGAAACCGACTTGGGCGAACACAATCATGTTAGTAGCATGAAGAGAATGTTGGCTTAGAACAGACAAATATATAAATTCAATCAATTTTGCTACCTAAAAAGTTGGAATCGACTGTTAGAAATATTATATGGAAGTATAGGAAAAAGAAGAGAATTTTCACACAATCTAAATGGTATTTCTAGAAATTGCGCAAGCTACGTGGTCTAAAAGGGAGTCCTAATTAAAACCATTGTAATCTTGTAACATGCTAATGAATAATCAATGATTGGGTGGTAGTCCTCTAAATATTAGGAATTTCCAAATTAATCATAGGATTATTTATGAATAATGGGATTCAGGCTACATGGAAGTGCATCAACTAGAAAACTGTCTTTTGATGACAAGTCCCCAATTGTATATGGAATCTTTTCCGAAATAATCGAACTGGGAATGAGAAATGAACAAAACAAGGGAGCCACTGCCGTAGCGGTAGTCCCTGCCAGGGTTGAGAAAGCCCTGTCGGTCCTCGTCCTCACAAAAACACTCTTAAAAGTTAATTTCAAAATAGAAATATGAAAAAGAAACACTATTTTGAAAATACTTGTATTGTAGTAATGTTTTTAATTAAAGAAATTTGATTATCTATGTCATTATTGGAAAATACAGCAAAAGAAAAGGCGCTCAAGTATTAAAGCAGAAAAATCCATGCAACTCACCATATGTGTTTGATATGCAGGTAGACATTCTAGTAGAGAAACACGTATACATTAATATTTAAATTAATCTTTTTAGTCAAAGAAATTTGATTAATCAATGCTATTATTGGGAAATACAGTGAAAAAAATTGCGCTAAAGTATTAAAGAGGAAAGATCAATACGAACAACCCTATGGGTTTCCTTCACGGGGATCTCTCTACAATTAATTGTGTTGGAAGCCGGGGTTGATGTCTTCAAAGCCTTACAGTCATGCTGCACTCCATTATCTGAATAATTCAATGTAGAGCATTAGAGGCTCTATATACCGTCTTTTTGAAATGAACAACCGGAATACCCGAAGGGGCCGCTCGACAGAATATCTTGCCAGAAATCAGTGCAGTAAAAATGGCAATCAGCCTTTAGAATTCGGAACATATTAACAAAGAGTGATACAACATATTAACAAAGAGTGATACAGAGTAAAAGAATGAAAATAGTACATAGGATTTCAGAGAAGACTCATAACATTGGTAGAATGTGAAAATATTTGTATTGTAGCTACATAGTTCTCTGAAATTAATGTTTTCAATCAAAGAAATTTGATTAATCTATGTCATTATTGGAAAATACAGCAAAAAATAGTGGTGCTCAAAAGCGGAAAAATCCATGCAATTCACCATATGTGTTTGACATGCAAGTAGACATCCATACATTAATATTTAAATTAATGTTTTTAGTCAAAGAAATTTGATTAATCTATGCTATTATTGGAAAATACAGGGAAAAAAATTGTGCTGAAGTATTAAATCAGAAAAGAAAGATCGGTACGAACAACCCTATGGATTTCCTTCATGGGGATCTCTACAATTAACTGCTTTGGAGGCCGCAGGTGATGTCTTCAAAGCCTTTATTATCCAAATAATTCAATGAAGAGCCATAGAGGCTCAGCATACCGTATCCGAATAATTCAATGAAGAGCCATAGAGGCTCAGCATACCGTCTTTTCGAAACGAGTTGGAAATCAACCTTCAGAATCCAGAACTTCTTGCTGGTAGAATAAAGGTATTGTCTTCTAAATTTCATGATGAACTGAAGCCTTCATTCTGTTGTTCGCTGTTATATAACTCTGAGGGTGTCTACATATTATAGTTGACAATACACTCTCAGGGTGTCCACATATTATAGTTGAAAATACATCTCTTGATCCATATAACTCTAAGGGTGTCCACATACTATAATATACATGATGTAGTCAATGATAAATCATTTAGCTCCATGGGTTTGAAATATTACCTTCAATTATGTTCGTTCTTCGAATAAATTAGTTATTTTGAGTAGTGTTGTTCCCCATAGCTTTTCACATTTATCAACCAATTATAGTAGCACCATATTCTTTCTTTTGTAAATCTAAAATATTTCTCTAATAAATATCTTATTGTTTTCCATTTCTAATGGTAATGTGGTACAAATAAAAATATCATATTTTTTTCGAAATTTCTAAAACTCAATCAAATTATTTTCATCATTTTGATAATAAAAAATAACAATTTAAAATATATATATTTAAAATAAAAAAATAACAATAATAACCACATTGTGATAAAGGATAAGAATTAATTAATATTTACTATATTTCAGAATTAATTAATATTTACTATATTTCTTTTTTTTCCTGTTTAATTTACCATAAATATTTTATATTTATTTATCTAAAAATTTTAATTATCGATATATTATTTTTTATAATTCAAATAATTTTAAACTGTGTAAAATTTGATTTCCATTTATGTTAGTATCACCACACGACGAATAGAAGTGTTGGTACTAATCCTCATCACCTTTTGGTTGGTGAGTGGTGAAAGTAGATTGTTATCATCCTGTTTATCTGGTTTCCATTCCAGAGTTGTATCCAAATTTATAATGTTCAATATGCTTCGGTTGACTATGTTCAATATGCTTTCTGCAATCTTTAACAAACAAAAAAATTACCATTCTGAAAAAAGTTTCAGAAGCTGTCCTCTCTGTCGTGTATAAAACACTATGAGGTCACGGTGATCATAAACAAGTTTCAAAAGCTGTCCTCTCTGTCGTGTAAAACACTATGAGGTCACGGTGATCATAAACAATATTGTTTGTAATGTCAATTTATAAAGAGAAGACGCATTTTAAAATGGGTTGTCTAACGAGAACAATGAATATTTTGGATGGTCAAAAGTGGCTCTAAAAATGTCTCTAATTTTGGTAGAAATATTTAAAAAAAATTGTAAAAACAATATGTAAATTGTATTTTTTTTTATGGTAGAAATGATTCAGCACTATCAAAATGTCAAAATGTCTAAAATAGCTAAAATTTTGAAATTTAACAATTCTAATTTAGATTTTCAAAAATATATAACTTTTAAGATAACTTTTCAAACTCTTTACACTAGGCGTTTTGAAATTTCCAGAAAATATGATATATAAATCCAATCTGCATGGCATTAGAAATTCGGATAATACTAACCCGCAATTTATTCATCTCATTTTAGATTGAAGAGGAACATTAGAATTCCTACACATATATTTATGTAACAAAGCATAGCAAAATTCTAATTACTTTGAGGAAATTTCTGTTATCTAGTCCAAGCTTTCTAGACTTAGCCTACAATAATCAATGGTAAATTCTTTTATGAGTTTAAACATAATTTTTCCTTCCGTAATTCAGTTTAATACAATGACCTACACATATATTTATGTAACAAAGCATAGCAGAAGTGTAATTACTTTAAGAAAATTTCACTTATCTCATCCAAGCTTTTGAGACTTAGCATGCAAATAAACTTTGTTACTGGATCTTTTACATCCCAACCTTAAGACTACTACTTCCTATAGTCTTCCCCTATACACAAAAACCCTTTCTTTTTTTTTAATATAAGATCTTAATTGTCTTTTAATATGGCATCTTAATTGTCTCACAGCTATCTGGTTGTACAGGAACCCTTTCTTCTTTTTCTAATATGAGAATTTTAAATATGAAACACCATTAAATTTTACAGTTTCATGAATTTTTGATCATTGGTTTCGTAATTTAGTGTTAATTTTGATTATTTTACTTTAATCATTTTAACAAACATATTAAAAAATTGACTAACGGGTAAATCACCACCTACAATGAACCATTTAGGGTGAAATTCCATCCCTCCTTCCCACCCAAAATTAAAAAAAAATAAAGATAATTAAATCCGACCCAGAGGCAACAACAGAAGCCACCCCAGCAAACGTAACGTCTGCCATATATAACATGCAATATTCCACTAATTGTTTGCTCATTTATGTAGCTTGTAGTAATGCATTGGAAGAAAACAAATGAATCGTTTTCCAAAACATGGCCTGCAATCAGAGCAGGTGTTGACAGAGACAGTGCCAGTGGGCAGAGGGTATAGAATCAGTGGAAACTGGCAATCCAATAAATAAATCTAGCTGCCTTGTTACTAGCCCTACTTTGTGCACTCTATTTTTGAAAGTGTGGAAGAGAATGTTCTTACATCTTACAGTATTACGTTCTGAATGTTTTAAAAGGTAATGTAGTAACGAATAATCATTTGAATTCTACTCTGTTGTAATTTACCTTAACTGACGCTTACCTGCAGTAACCAAACATGTGAATTTTGCCCACTAAAATAATCTTTTGCACGGGAAATACGTTTGATTTTGTGACAGATACATTAAATCGGTGAGGCTGCTATGACTCTTCCAGATCTGCCACATGAATGCTAATCTTCTTTCGACCGGAGACCTTAACGTATTCTAGCCGTTCTAACTGAACCCTAATATCTCTTACACCTGTCTCTCGACATGCACTGGAGAACATATAATTCAGCTTATTTCGCCTGTAAACGTCCTGTAGGCTTGGCACGGATATGAACTATTATGTATAAATTGCAGACAATTTTCATATTCAACAACAAACATGAGTGTATAGTAAGCTCGAAAGGAGCCTCAGAGTGAGGAGATCAAAAGATTTGGCAATAACTTCATAATGGATAGTTTGCGGGAAGCCGAATGGAGGAAAGGTCAGGCCATGCACATTACTGGGTGGGAAAATTAAAATTAAAATTTTGAAATTCAAAATATAAAATTCATTTACATGATATCAATAAAGGTTGTATGAATAAGATACAGACTGCGAGAGGGACAGCGAAAAGACGCACGGCAGCGGGCGTTCTCAATTGCATACTTTTCACAAATTTTCCGTCTACCGCAAGGAGATGGATCTCTCTATGGCTGTCCAGGGCCATGTAGGGGAATGGTGAACCAGCTTCTTTAGGGGTATTAAATGTTTTATGATAGGCTGGTTAGTTCTGGTTGTAACTTTGGTCTCTCGAGGGTCAGCGTGAAGTACACTTTTGCATCTGCTGATCATTATGCATGGGCATAATTCTAGGGTAATCAACTGGAGTTAAATTTGATGGGTGCCTTTATCAGTGGAGGAAATTTTTTTTATGGGAGTTAAATTTGATGAGTGCTTTTATCGGTGGAGGAAATTTTTTTATGACAGTTTTATTTTTAAATTGCTCATCACCTGATTTTTAAGACTTTTAATATTTATTTGTACAAATTTTATCTAATTTTTACAAATTGTTAAATTTTTTAGAATACCAACACATATAAGTAAGGTGCCAACACATATAATTAAAATGTGTTTTAAATAATTGAATATCAAAATTTAATAATAATAAAAAATTGGCAAGATTTCAACTTAAAACTCCAAAAAGTGAAACAATGGCAACTGCGGAATATCTGCAAATTCGAATATAATTAGCATTTAAAAAACTTAGTTAATTGCAACCATTATTTTTAATGTCATCATCATCACATCCCCAACATAATTTGAAAAAAAACATAATTAACACTAAAAGAACGTACTTAATGACATCCATTATCGTTGGAGCCATCATCATGACATGCTCACATAACTTGAGAAAATAAAAGAAAAACGAACACGAACCATCACAATACACAAACACGCTCAAGCCCCGAGTTACAGTTCAATTACTTGAAACAGGAATGCCTAAAAAACCAGCAATAAATTCATTAAAACCCAGAAAAAAATGTGAGAAACCAAAGAGATGAATATTGGAGCATGCCAAGAGAAGCACTTCTACTTACGACCTCCTAGGCTCAAATTTCAGACACATTAAAACTAGTGTCAATATTTAAATTTAAAGTTTTATATTAAAATTATTGAGATTTGGCCTATTATAGTTTTCAAAATAATAACAATATTATATAACGTAAATTTCAATTTAAAATATAAAAATAGATTCGGCATAAGCGTGAAAACTCTTTTACTCTACAACTAGTGCAAAATTAACCAAAAACTCAACCACACAAAAAGCCAAAAAGTCCCCGGTTAGACTTTGATCTAAAACGCCTCAAGACGACAGTGTTTAAGGTAGATGTGGGAACCCTGACAATAAATAGTTATAACCTCTAAAAGTTGAAAAGGTCCTAGGTCAGTAACTTAGACTTCACCCCAAAACCCTATCTGTTGTGGTGAATGCCTGAAGAAAGATTAGCCGTCTACAAATATACCATAATCTGTAAAAATCATGGAAATATAATGCTAAAATCAATAGCAGAATTGAAAGATTCTGCAAATAAAGCTGGCATAACTCACTATAAAGGAAGTAAATACATGGATGGGCGCCCTCTGTCACGCAGTTTGAACCCTGGTGCTTGCACATCGTAAAGAAAACTAGAAAATCTACATAGTGACAATAACAATCACAATGCAAGGTGCTGACGGAGGGTAGGGGCGTATTTAATGAGATGCAATGGGACGACGTCTGAATAGAATGACAACTGTGTTCGACATGCACGAAGAAACGTGGCAGGTAAATTAGGTGTTGGTTATGCACGAAGAAACGTGGCTGGTTAGGTGTTGGTTTAACGTGAAACAGGCCCTAGAAAAAATTTAGGATAAGATGATATTCATTAATGAAATTTTGGATTAAAAACCTGTTTGCAGGAAAATAGCAGATACATAAAGTTATTATATTATTTTCGAAATACCTTACTTTCTTTCAAACTTTGGATAAGAAAATGGTTGCAGATGTATTTTTCCCTCGATACGCGCGAAGTTTCCAATAAGAGGTCAAAAACAAAACTTTGGATAAATTGTCTAGAATGCTAAATTGCAATCCAAAACTTAGGATAAAATCTGGGAAAGCATAAAAATTTTTGGTCAAAAGAACAATTAATTGATGGTGAGCGATCGATCGATCGCTAATAGTCCCAGGCAGGGACTAATAAGAAGAACAAAAAACTAAGTTTAAAAAAATATTATCCTACAAAATATTTATTCGGGTTGTATTCAATAAGATGAAGAAATTTGAGGTTTTAATTGTAATAAAGAAATAAGAAAATGATGTTGTGAAAACTAGACTGAGTCATGAATTTCTCACAACAACAAACTAGGTGCTATTTCAGTCACCTGGTAACAAGGAATAAGGTAAAAAAAAAAAAAATTGGGCAAACTCAAGGTATTTAAATAGAACAAATTATTGTATGAGTTTCCTTACCTGTGGAGGGTGTAGGTGATTTTGTGCCTAAGAGGTAGCCCGAGTGAGCTGAAACAAAAAAAAAAATTGTTACCTTCCTTCTCATTCTCAAAGCAATGCTACTAATATTTGACACCGAGATTGACAAAGAAATTATAAGGGCCACAATATGGAACTTTTGTGTTAGAATATCCAATATAATTCATCCACAAACCCACAATTGTTAAACCTCCTTTGGTATCACTAAGAAGTACTCATTAACAATGAATATCATCACAAATGATAAGGAAAAGAGGTCCAGGAGGGGTGAGGTTTTTGTGAGAGAGCATGGAAAATCGTTGGATCATTCCAATCCATCCTTTCCATTCACTATTACCTAGGTCTCATGCAGCCATGTGGTAAGCATATTGTATTTGAAAAGTTGGCTTATAGGGATTGGACACTTGACTCCCCAAGTGTACTACCTTCTAGCTCCTATGGGTTAACGAGCAATGTAGAACTTAATTCCAATATTGTGGTAATTAAACCTTAGGGATAAAGATATCATCTAATAATATCATTTTCACCAGGGTTTACTCAATTAACCGAAAACAAAAATTACTCAATGGGAACTTTTCTAGAACAGGTGCCAATAAATGATTAACTAAACAGTATAATACGCTAGGCTGATTACCAAAGAATATTTTCATAGAAAATTCACATTACATGAGTATAAGAGTATTTTGAGAACACCATTCTTGATGATTGCTAGGTCATTAAACTATATATACACTATAATCATATACTTGGTACAATAACATAAATTTATGTTTGTTGTATATGAGGGTTAGTTATAAGTTAGGATTATTCTTAATGTTAATGGTATTGTTACTTTTTTCATTGAAAAGAAAACAAGTAAAATTGACTATTATTTCTATAAATTATTAGTAGAAGACCGTATTTGGTCACCATTGAGAGTAGATATAATTTATTTATTGTGAATACAGACTAGGAAAAAACAAATCAGTAGTAAAGAGTTATGTGAGGATGTCATTGGTATATAATGGGACTCTATTATGTATTCATTTCCATATAACCATCCTAGATGCATCTTAACTCTGTATCTATTAAGCATTGAGAGGGATCAAATATCTTGAGGTGCAAAACTATTTTTTGAATGAAAAAGTTGAGGAAAGGTTTGCACCTTGAGAGATTTGATCACTCTCGATGCTTGATAGATTCGGAGATAAGATGGATCTAGGCTAGTTTGAATAGTTTGTGGCCAAAGAAAATGTAACAAACATTTGATTGATATGATCAATAATATGTAAAATCATCTAATATTAATATAATCATTTTAAATATGATAAATGTGTCTCATATTAATTTTGTCATTTTAATTTTACATTTTCTTAGTTACCTCAGTTTGTTGAGATGATAAGTATTGTGAATAACTTTAATGATGAAAAATGATGAAATAAAATTTTTGAATGTAAAGTGACAATGTAATAGTGTTGGATGATAGAAAATGTGAATAATAAGAATATAGTAAATTACAAATAGTCTTTCATTGTGATTAATCTAAAACTATTTTCTTCTACTATTCTTATTGTCACCCTTTTTACTTTTGTATTCTTTTCATATCGATTATAGGAAAACAACAGGTTAAATCATAAACAATTTAAATATTTAGCTCATGATATTGTAGTAAACATCATACCTTGTCTCTCTTTCTCTCTAATATTAATAGGTTGAATTGCTATAACAAAGCAGAAATCAACATCTACACTGAAATAAATGCATTTAATGCAATAAATAAAATAAGATTAGAAAACGACATTTACACTGAAATCAATGCATCTAATGCAAGTACTCAAATAAGATTATAAGTAAACATTTACACTCAAATAAATGCACCTATTGCAAGAAAGAAAATAGGTTTATAAACCAACATCTACACTAAAATCAATGCATCTAGTGCAAGTAAGAAAATATGATTATAAACCAACATCAACAATGAAACCAATGCATCTAGTGCAAGCAATCAAATATCATTAGAAATCAACATCTACACTAAAAGAAAGTCATCTAGTGCAATAAATTTTCTTCCTCTCTCCCCACTCCATATATATATATATATATATATATATATATATATATCCCTCCATCTCTCGTTCTTTATCTCTCTATATCAACCCCCCAAAAACACATGCTCTCTCACTCCATATCTATCAATCCCTATGTCCCTCCCTCTCTCTCTCCATCTCTCTCTTCTCCCCTCTCTTCAATTTCCATCTATATCTCTATCTCCCTTTGTCTCTTTATATCACCCCCAAAAAATACACTCTCTTTCTCCAATATATCTATATATCCCTTCCTCCTCCTGTCCCTCCCTCTCTCTCTCTTTCCCTAGTCTCCCTCACCCTCACCCCCACTTCTATATCTCTTCCATTATGTTATAATATCTCCTTCTCTCTCCATATTTGTTATCACTTCCTCTCTCTCTCCTCCTTTCTCTCTCTATTTCTTTATTATTACCTCCCTCTCTCTCCCTTCAACTCCATCTCTCTTTCCCTCCCATTCTCCACTCTCTCAAACCTTCTCTCTCTCTCTCCAACTCTCTTCATATATCTTTCCCTCTCTCCTCTTTCCTTCTCTCCACTATCCTCTCAATATCTCCTTCTTTGTCTCTTTATATCACCCCAAAATACACACTCTCTCCATCTCTCCCTTGTCACTTGCTCTCTCTCTCCACTTATCACTCTCTAGGTACTTCTTCTTCCTTCCCTCTCTCCTCCTCTCCCTCAAGTCCACTCTCTCATACTTCCTCTCTCTCCATTTCTCTCCTACCTCCCTCTCTCTTCCCTCATCACTCTATCTCTTTGTCCTCCAATCATCTCTCTTCCCCCATCACCCTCCTCCTCTCTCTCAAGTTTTGTCTCTCATTCTTCCTCTATCTCTCTTTTCCCTCCAATCCTCTCTCTCTCTCTCTCTTCCCTCCAATCCTCTCTCTTCCCCCATCACTCTTTGTCTCTTTGTCTCTCTCTCTCTCTAGCTATGTTACTATATCACTCCCTCTCTCCTTCTCTCCCCCCTTCTCTTTATCTCTCTTTATTTGTCTCTTTATCTCAACCCTAAATATACTCTCTCTCTCTCTCCATCTCTCCCTTGTCAGTCTCTCTCTCTCCACTTCTCACTCTTTATGTCTTTCTTCTTCCCTCCCTCTCTCCTCGTCTCTTGCCATTCCTCTCTCTCATCCTTCCTCTCTCCGCCTTTCTCTCCTACCTTCCTCTCTCTCTCTCTCTCTCTCTCCCTCTCTCTGCCCTCCAATCCTCTCACCATCTCCCTCCCTCTCTTCTTCTCTCTCTCCCCCTCCATCTTTGTGTCTCCCTATCCCTCTATTACCCTTCTCTACATCTCTCACTCATCTCCCCTTCTCTCTCTTCATTCCTCCTCTCCGTTCTCATTAAGTTTATCTCCAACTCTCTCTTGTCACTCCCCCTATCTTTCCACTTCTATCACTCTATGTCTTTGTTCTTCCCTCCCATATATATCTAGAGTTAATATATATCATGATATATTATAATATATTATATATAAAAAATTTTAATAATATTGATATTATAATATATTAATATGAATATTATATTTAATAATAATAATATATAATATCTTATTATTTAATATTAGGTTAATAATGCTTTTTGTATGGTATTAATAATAATTTTTCCCATAGGCGTCACCTAAATAAAACCCATTTATTGAGTATTAGGAAGTATTAAGAGGTTTATGGAGTCAATATAAAAATTGGTTTTATTTATTTACCATACGTTCAGTTTATTTATATTTATATTTATTTATCATATATCTTTTATTTACCATGTTGTCTAGCCCATAGGCTTCGTATATAATTACATGTTGATTTCTAATCCTATTTGATATATTTTTATAACTTAGGATAACTTATGTAAGAAGGGTTTCAATTGGTTGGGTTTGTCATTTTCTGTAACAGCTGTAGTGAAAATTACACGTAATGAAAGTTAAAAAATAATACGCATTGTTGATGGGAAAATTATTTCAAGCTGAATGTTGGGGAAACATCCTAGTGGCTATTCATTTCGTTTATTGTGGCTAAGGAAATTGGTGAAGGCAAAATGGAATTTTTGGCACATTTATTTAGAAAAATAATGAAAATTAGGAGAAAACGAAGGGGAAATGTCACAGGTTGCACGTGAAGAGGAAATTGAAGGAAAATAATGGAAAATGAAGAAAATAGAGGCCTAATTGATGAAAAGGCTTCTAAGGATCAGTTGGTACATTTAGTTAGTTCAGTTTTGGACCTCTCTCATTATTCTCTCTCTCTCAGTCTTGGACACTTAGAGTTTTCTTGGAGCACTTTCGTATTGCATTAAGAATGGAAAAGAAGGCAAGAGGAAGGAAGGAGAGAGCAAGGTAGAGTAGGATCAAGTAACTACACCAACGTTCTTTGAAGGTATTGATTTACATGTGTGATTTCCTTGCTAGATTTGGCATGCATGGTATTGCATGTGGTTCTTCTCTATCATGGCGTGGTTTTTTCCAGGTGTGACAGTGTTTTGAGCCTAGCCTTGTCATTTCCAGATATGCTTGATGAAATTCGTTTTCATACTTCGGTTGAGATGGATTTCCATATGGATTCAAAGTTGAGTGAGGTGGATCTCCGAATTGACAAACACAAGGACTGGTTGTCCTTAAGCCATACTGTGGATCATAGTAAATCCACTGGCCTAGTAAACCCTGAGCCACACTGTGGTTTGTGGTAAAGCCATGATTGTGTGCCTCGGTGAGCCTAGGAATCCTTGTTGGTGCATGGCGGGATACACAATAAATCTAGGATGTGGATTGCTCTCTGTTAGGCCTAGTATTCCTGGGATGGGATGTATGATAAAGCCTAGATAGTGGGTCTCGGTGTAAGGCCTAGTGATCCCTTGATCAAACTGTGGATTATGGTAAATCCAAAGAAACTAGGAGGCACTAAAATTCCTCATGGTGTAGGTAGATAACTTTTATATCATGCATGCTTGTTTTTTTCTTAGATGGTTATGATTCCCACGCTCATGCTTAGAATATGGCGCAGGGAATTATTGGCTCAAGAGGGATTTGGCTAAGCCAATCTATGGTCAAGTGGAACGTGGTAGTCCCATCCCCATTTGGTTTATACATTCATTAATGAGAAATTCATTCCCGTTGGTTTTTCGTTTGTATATGCATTGATTAATATGTGGATCATATGGGTGTGATTTCTTTGTTATTTCTATTGCTATTATGCTAGTTATGTATGACTCTCATCACGTTTTACTTGTAAATGAATGAAAAATGTATCTATGACCTAATAGATGATTGTGTAACAAATGATATAAGGGAAAAATGATTCATAGTGATTCTCAGATAATTATGAGACCCTATTCTTAAACAAGTTATTTACACCTGTAGATTACATATTTGAGATATGTTTGACGAAATTATTGTCGTGGCTAATAGGGGTTTGTGTAAGGGCTTGTTTAATTATTTACATTTGCATCATTTTTTCCTTGTTATATTTATGTTCTGAAGGTGTGATTCAGTTCTGGGCAGTTACCTGGGCTCTAAGCCTAAAAAAATGGCTCAAATCTCGGGGTCGATGGTACAACACTAAGCAAAACAGTCATTAGAAGTAGGCATGCCTTGTCATGAGCATCCTGAGCCTCCTGGATGCTAGCAAGCCCATAGTATGGGAGCGTCGAGAGATCAAGTGGTCTAAAACCTTAGTGGGACCCTGGGGCTAGCTACCTCAGTGGTTGGCATGGTTCTTGGGAGTCCTCTAGCTAATGTGGAAGGCCTCTATGTTTGTTTTCCATCAATTGCACTTCCTTAAGGTCACATAGGAGGTTGAATCAAATTATAGTAGCCTCTCGTCACATGTTTACTCGGATTGGTTGGTTACATGGGTAGATGTGGGAGGAGCATGTTACAGAGTGGTATCAGAGCATGGTTCACCCCTTGGACTGGATGGGTGGTCTATTGGTCATGAATTCATGTCCTTATACATGTGTTTTCATCCTTTTGGTATATGTTATTTTTGCACATGCATGATGTCAGTTAGGATGTTGTTGATGGAAATTGTGTCTTCATGAGTGTCTGACTAATTACAGGTTGTTATATGTTGCTTACATGTATCGTTCTTGTATGCTTGGTTACATGTTGCTACCTGTTGTTACAATTATTGTCCATATATGCTTAATTAGATGTGTTTATGCGTGTGTCTTGTCCATGTTTATGTTGGTGTGTTGTCTGCGTGTATGCTGGTGTAGCATCTACGTTTATGATTGTGTATTGTCAACGTACATTGGTATAGTTGATGTTGTCATGCACAAGGTCATAATATGTGTAGTGACATGGTCATGCTGTGATGACTGGACTCTAGCTAGAATTATGTCATGTTTTGGAACACTTATTTGTTATATGCTTAGATGTTGTTATGATTATGTTTATAGATGTATCATGCTGATTTGGATGATCTTGCAGATGAGGTATCCTTCCAAGATTATACTAAGGCTTGTTGGTTTATTATGATCTGGTTTAGTTGATATATTATGCCTTGTACGAGAAAGATCAGAATGAATAGAAAGATGGTAGACTACAAGGCCTCTCCTATTGACGGTGTTGGACCCACCAACATGCCAGGGGATCTCCCTGGTAAGAATTCCCAACTAAACCTTAGATAGTTTGGTGTAGGAATCCCAACAGTGGGTCGTAGGGTATCACCTTGACTACGGTTGTGCATAGTGACTAGTGAGATGTCCTTGTTGGTAGCAGGGGTGTAACCAAAGCAACAAGCCAAAGATGGTGCATGAAGGGTTCTAACCCACAGAAAGTGGAAAGAGTGCACCCCTTGGAGACCTGTGGAAACATGTGACTTGGAGTGAAACACACGAGAAAAGATACATCACAAGATGGAAGGTAGGTGAACCAATTATCCAAAGTGATGGTTAAACCAACAACATACCTCAATAAGATGCATACATACATATATATGAAATTCCATACATACATGTGCTTGGAAACATATACATATATCATATGAGTAACCAAGACAACTGAAATAAAATAAGAACATATGCATGCAACACGTTGGCCCTATTATATTAAGTAAGTGAAAGTTCCAATCATACATAAAACCATGTCCAACTACTTTTCTCGACAACAGAACATTACACTCACTGTCGCCATCTCCTCCAAAGAGATATACTAGCTCTCCACTGTGGAGAAGCCAAGGCTTTTAAAATACACTACAAGATTTCTTTAAGATACACCTATAGGAAGCTTGGCTCCCAAAAGCCTATATAATTAGTTATGAGGTTCTATAAATAGCAAAGGGTGGGGTGACCCTTGACATTCCCTTTTGTGACTCTTCAACAACTATATTATTGTTAGATTCTACTATCGACACTTGGTCTTTCACTTTTACAAGATGTTACATTACAATCTCCACATGTACCCATGTGAGACAAAATAGGCTTCAGAAAGCCATGAAAGCTATCACTAAGACTCAAACAGCTATGGGAAGACCAAATCTTAGACATCCTCATGATGTTTGATGGTGGTGAATTGATGCCAATCTTGGTAGTCCACTTTGGTTTCCACGTGCTCAATGGTGGATTCCAACTTAAAGAAAAATCTCACCTTCGTTGTGTTTGGGTACATTGATTTGGCACCTCTTTCCAACTCATCTGATAACACGTGCATCATAGTTTTCACTGTAGTCAGACCAGCAACATACTGATGCATAGTTTCTGCATTGGTGACTATGCGCGTCAACTCATCAAAGTACGTGTACAACTCTATTTGGACTTGATTCTTGGAATTATCCTTGGTCAGTGTGTCAATAGATCGGATTGTGTGCATGTGCACAATGATATCCATGCTTCTGAGCACCTGTGCATGTGAAGCTTGTAAACTATTGATGAGCTGCGAGATTTCCTCATAGTTTTGAATCTGACTCTGGATGAGTGCCTTCAACTATACCGCATTTGGCTTCATCATCTTGGGAAATACAATGGGGCTATTTTGTACTTCATTGTCCATGTTTGCATGTGGTTGACAATAGTGTGTAGATTTTACAAGATGCGTGCTCTTCTAGCACAACGTTGGTGCCAACCATTGAGATGGACAACTAAATTATTCATGGTGTTGAATCTAGAGTACAACATCCGCATGAGTGTCTCGAGGGATGATACTTCATCCAATATCGCTCTCTTCAACTCTTATCTAGTGGATGATGTAACATGTTCTCTTTTGTGCTTGGCCGCTTGTAACTCCTTATCCATTCTGTCATTTTCTATTATCCAGAATCGAACACTCAAGCTGCAACTCCTTTTTTGTTTCCTCCATCCTCTGATTCTCTCTTTTCCTTTGCGTCTTCCTCTTGTCGCGATGTTGACTCTTAGCCTCAATATCCAAAACTACATTAATCACAAGTCGATTTTCTTTGAACTTGTGGCTTTGTTCTACCTTTGTGATGTCAACAACCTTTCTCTTGCCTTTGTCATGTGCAGGTACATGTCCCTCTACTGCTACTAATGATGGTTCTCTATGAGATGTTGCTTCCCTCCAATTTTATAACCACTCTACAGCTATGCTGACCAGTTCATTGAGCCTTGAGAGGTGATAATAATATCTCCATGGGTCTTCCTCAGTCCACGTCCCATGAATCCAAGGAAATTGCACTCTCGCAAAGTGGTTTGTTACGAGGAAATGCAGGTCATATGGATTGAAACTTATGGTGTCGAATGTGAATATTTTAAACTCTTTCATTTCAACCTCAACGTGCTTGATATTCTGTATCTTGTACAACCCGATCTACGAATAAAAATCGGGCCAAGGTACCTTATTCTTCCTGTGCAGTTTATCTCACAACCCTATCTAGATGTTATATGACACCTCTTTCATCATGAGATTTTCCATCGAAAACTTCAATAAAACATGTAGAGGTTTCTCTGCACTCTACATCTGTATTAAGGTTCCAGGGGGCAAGGCATACCAATCTCCTATGTCAATCAATGCCTCCATCACTGCCTGATACATGCATGGTAGATCCTCCTCAAATATCATTTTGTACACTGAGGTGACAAAATGGTCTTACAATAGTGTGATAAATCTGCAGAAGATGCATTCCGAGAGAAACTGCCAATAAGTGTGAACAAAGGTTTCTCTAGGTGTCCATGCCCAAATGAAACCTAGGAAATGTTTACGGGAATAAACTGCATCCAATATGTATATGAACATGTATATCTCCTCTTGCTCTTATTTTGGTGCATGCTGGGATTCTGTCACCTCTTCGTTCAACTTGAGAGCCAACATGTTAGACCAGTTGCATGGCCTTCCTTCGCTAGCCAAGTTGTCCAACGCAATCACCCAGCTCTACGGGAAGGTCTCTATGCTTTCCTGGCTATATAAGAGACATGCAAAGATAACCAGGTACTGATATTCCTTCCCACACTACCTTTGTCTTGTAAACCAAGCCAGGTGTTGTCCTGAACATACCTAGATCTTTCACCCAACTCTTCAAGATATCTTTGGATTTTGCGTTTTGAGTGGGTTTGCTGAAGGGATTGTTGAGTGTGATCACTTGCTCTAGCAAGTGATACATCTCCTAAAAATCCTTCGCCCTAAAGGTAACAGGATCTATCCCAATGACACTACTCAATGTAATCACCTTAGGATCAGTGTGCGAGACAATCTAGTGGATCATGTCCACACATGGAAACGTGAGATACCTGCATGCAATCGGGCACAAGGCAAACTTGTGGATGGTGACATAGACCTTGCGATCTTCTACATCTTCTTCAAATGTGCCTCATAATGTATCATTGATGCCTTGTTGTTTCACCTTCATGTCTCTATCGATGAACTACTTGGTGTCTTTATAAATGGGCAAGCTCATAGACACTTATTCAATTGCATCTCATGTTGTACTTCCAACGGTGTCCTTTGACCATACTCTCTTGGAGGCCATTGTACTTGTACTGCTATGAGATGAATGAAAACCTATTATACCTAGACATATAGAAACACTCATGGAAAGAAATGTGTCAATTGACAACCAAAACAAATTTGAGGATTGCCATGCAACATACCTGGACAACTGATGCGGAAGATCACACAATTTTTGTCGGGAAACTGGGAGACTCATTGCCAAAACTGCACATGGCACACTTTGGGCTATCATGAGGTTGACTGACTACTGAAACTGTGCAATTCATAGTCCATCCTCGCTTGTTGAGGACTGGAACTATGTAATGGACATTTTTAGTCAGCAAGGGCATGTAAACCCAGCAAACTGCATTCTACAGTTTCTGGGGTCAGCTAGGCACTACCTCCTAAAATTACACAATGAAATCATGGAGGTCAGCATTGTCCAGATTTGCACAATGTGTGGAGGGATGGTAGAGTATTCACTTGCAAAAATGCACATTGTTGTCTAGCTAAGGCAAGGTGAGGGCCAAGGCAGCTCGGACCCGCTGACAGGTGACTAAAAACATGAAAAGGCTTGCATGCATGGAAATACTGAGTTTAAACAAGTGTGAATGATCACACACGCAAACAATGAATGGAATATTTGGAAAATGGGAATGCATGCACATGTGTGAAGTGAGTCACCACAATGGCAACCATCAGTACAAAACAGTCTTATGCATGTGATAGCAGTGAGATGCAAACAAAAACTGAAATGGTGCTTCTACAAGCTAACATACATTATGAAGACAACATCCATTCAACTAAACGAATCAAACAACATTCATAGAAAGTGAAATACAAAAAGTGACATAAAAGCAGCAAATTACATGAAAAGTAGACTTACCCAGAAAAAGATGAGTTGAAAGTGTCGAAGACTCCTAGATGTGATGTGAGATGTTAGAGCTCCAAGATCGATGTGACAAATGAGCTTTGTAGTATCGAATAAATAAGTTTGAGGTTTATGATGCACATTCCACAAATCTAAGGGAAAGAGAAACTTGGGTGGAAGTTTCTAAAACAATATTTGCATGCTGTAGCTGTTAAAAATAGATCCCTAAAATCTAAGGATGCTTTTTACATGTTATTTTTTTCTATTTCGGGAAAAAGCATCCCATGGATGCAAATCAAGATTTCTCAGTCACAGAGGGAACTGATCAACCTGAAGGCACATGCAGTGTTCTGCAAGCATAGGAATTGGATTTACATAGTTTTTAGGCTGAGCAAAGTTGGTTGTCCCTTAGGCATTGCACAATTTTTGGGATCAGGAGGTCACTACCTCCTAGAATTGCACAATTTTTGGGCTAAAGCCTAGTGTCAGGCTAGATTACGCAATTTCTGAAGGGAGGGATGGCTGGCTAGATTGTGCAATTCTAGAGCCGAGAAAGTAGCCTAGCATGATTGCGCAATTTCTGGAGGGAAGTTTGATTCCTCTCCAGAATTGCGCAATTTTCAAAGGGAACACATCAACTAGAGATTTTCCTAGGTCCAAAATGTCGGCATCTAGGTGGGAGACAAACAAGATGACATGCACAGGCTAGCAAGCCACTGAAACACAGTTGAAGCCTATGTACTTGACTGTGCAAGACGTGCTGCTAAGGATTGTTGCTAGGGAGGCTCCAAAATGCAACTAACGCAAAATTTTGGAGGGTGATTGTAGCCACTACAACATCTCATTATGAATCAGATGAGCAATGTGGTGGGAAATATTCTTATTTTGCAGAGATATTGTGATTCTTGAAGGAAGGAATAAGGACTTTTAAGGAAACTAATGACAAGATCATATAGGAAAAGGAGAAACAAGCAGAGGTTAATGCAATACTTATTTAAATTTTTATAGAGTTGTAGCGAAAAGGACCACTTCAGATCAGCCATCGGTAGGACGAAATAACTAATGGGGCATATGGAAGTAGGTCTCCTACTAGACATGAGTCATATAGAGTTGACACGATGAGAAATGGCAGACTATTGGACACTCCAGATAGGAGGGGTGATGAGTACAGGTACTTTTCTAGTTCTGGTTTGGATAGGCATCATGATCCTCATCGTTATCATCAGTACATGAGTGATATGGGATTCTTACTAGATGAATTTAAGAAATAAAAGGCACCTACTTTTGATGGACATGTAAAGAAGTGAGAAGATGCATAGGCTTAGATACTTCAAATGAACAAATTCTTTGAGTTGCATGAGTACACAGATAACATGAAGGCCAAAATCACTATCTTCAGCTTGAAGGGTAAAGAAAACATTTGGTGGGAAGACTTGAAGTAGTCCAGAGACATGACAGAGTACCTGATTTGGCATGAGTTCAAGAGGCTTTTCACGAAGAAGTATTTGTCAGAAAGGTACGATGACAATTAGGCCAATGAATTCTATGAGCTAAATATGGGATCAATGATAGATGTAGAGTACATGGCCAAGTTGTTGGAGCTTTTGAGGTATGTATTGTATCTTAAAAATGAAAAGGCTAAATTTCAATTAATTTTTAGTGATTTTCCATTAGAATTTAGAGATTGGATTGAGTATAACTAGCCCCAGTCACTTGAGGAATTCATTGGGAAATTGAAGCATTTCTATGAATAGTCAAAGTGTAAGAATGAATCTTGGCAAGGGACAAATAAAATGTGGCACCTTAAAAGAATTTTAATGCAACTAGACAAGGACATAGATCATAGTAGCAACATAGAGGTAATGGTATCTAATGGTTGGGGTGTTAGACATGGGGTGAGGAACACCCTAGGAGAGATTGTCCATAGAATTAGGGTGGTAGGCCTAAGATATACAGCACATAGGAGTCATAGCTTGTTAGGGATGTTGGGTAGAGCATTCCTTACATTTATACAGTTGTGGAGAACAGATAGCCAGGTCACCAGGCATCTATCATTGAGATGAACGGTAAGCTTTGTGATCATTTTATTTCTATTTTGATTGACCCTTTATATAAGTACAACTATGTTAGTCCTAACTTGGTTGATAAGTGTGGTTTGAGTAAGGAAATGGATGCAAAATATTGGTTAGTGCAATTTATTATAGGTACCCAAGAAGCAAATTCATCATTGGGTAAGAAATTTTGCATTTGATTTGAATGGTATGCCTTACACACCTCATTTGAATATATTACCGTTGGCATCATATAGTATTTTTTTGGGAATAAATTGGTTGTACCTTCATAAGACCAAGGTGGATTGTTATGAAAAATCCATTCAGTGTGTGGATGAAAATGGAGAACTAAGAGTCTTATAGGGAAAGAAGAAAACCACATCAGCTTGGATGGTGACAACTATGTAGGGAAAGTGTAGTTGTAGGAAAGGGTGTGTGTTATTTAGAGTGCACATTTATAGTGACAAAGGTAAGGAGGTTGAGGATGCAGATTTTTTGAGAAGGTACCTAGTTCTATAATAGTTCTAGGATGTATTTCATGAGGATATTTCAGAGTTTCCACCTCACAGGGAGGTAGAATTTTCTATTTAGTTGGTGACAAGGGTCGCTTTGACATCAAAGGCACCTAACAGAATGAGTACGCTTGAGTTGGTATATTTGAAGCTGTAGTTGAAGGAAATGTTGGATAAGGGATACATTAGACAAAGTGTATCACCATAGGTTGAACCTGTATTGTTTGTGAAGAACAAGGATGACACTCTCAGGTTACGTATTGATTATAGGAGTTTGAACAAAGTGACCATCAAGAATAAGTATGCATTGCCGAGGATTGATGATTTGTTTGATCAGCTAATGGGAGCAGTAATGTTCTCTAATATGGACTTGAGGTTACGATACCATCAGGTATGCATCAAAGAAGAAGACATCTACAAGACCTCATTCAAGACCAGGTGTGGGAATTATGAGTTTGTTATAGTTCCATTCGGTTTGACTAATGCCCCCACTAGATTTATTTTTTTGATGAAAATTGTGTTGAATCCTGATTTGGACAAGTTTGTTATTGTGTTCATTGACGAAATATTGGTGTATTCTAAAAATGAGGAACATCATCTCGAGCATTTGGCAATAGTGTTCAGATTGTTAAGAAAGAATTAGTCATATGCTAAGCTCAACAAATATAATTTCTTCTAGACCAAGGTACATTACTTGGGACATGTTGTCCCTAAGGAGGGAATTGTAGTAGATATAGAAAAGATAAGGGCCATCATGGAGTGTGTAACCCCTAGAAATGTAGATGAGGTGAGATCCTTCGTGGGGCTATCTTGTAGCAGCTACAACCACCCTCCAAAATTTTTCCTTAGCTTCATTTTGGAGCCTCCCTACCAACCTTTCACAATAGCAGGTCATGTCTTGTCAAGTACATAAGCGTGACTGATTTCCTTGCAGAATGATAGCCTGTCCATCAAATCGTGTTGCATCCCCCTCATAAGTTGTCTCATCGGACTTGGTCCAGCTACACGCTGAGTTGCTCGCTCAAGAAATTGCACAATTCTGGAGGGAAACTAGCCTTCCCTCTACAAATTACATAATATTGTCTAGTAGCCTCTTGATCTCCAGAATTGCGCAATTCTACCTGTCACTGTTCTCTGAGAAAATTGTAGAATTCCTCCCAACAGGGCTGCTCAGCCTAGAAATTGTGCAATTTTGGCTAGTAGTCAGTTGCTCTACCCAGAAACTGTGCAATCCCTCTGGGCAGCCAGCCCAACTCCCTCCCAGAAATGCACATTTTTTCCTCCTGGATGAGCAAATTGTTGCATGTGCAGTTGAGTTGACTTGTTCCCTCTGGGACCAAGCAAAGCTAATTTACATGCATGGGCTACTCCTCCAAAGGTAGCATCCAAAGGCATACATTGAGTCAAGGATCTATTTTTAGCAGCTGGAGGTTACATGAAAGGATCATCTCAGAAACCTCCCACCAAGTGTCACTTTTCCTAGATTTGTGGCATTCATGTCACAACCTTGATCTTATGAAAAATCATAAATTGGATGTTGCAGATATCATTCCTCACATTTCCCTTGTAGCTTTGGCATCCAACATAACATCTAGGAGTCGTTGGTACATTCAGCTCAGTTGTCTTAGGGTAAGGTCGCTGCTGATGACTTGCACTACGTTTTTGGTGATTTTTGTGTTTCGCTTCATATGAATGATGTTTGCTTGATTTCAGTGAGTGCTTTCTATCATTTGCATGCATAGTAGCTTCTACCAACACCATTTGAGTTTTCATTTGCATCTCACTGCTATCACATGCACGACACTATTTTGCACAGAGGGTCGCCATTGTGGTGACTCGCTTCACACACGTGTATCCTTTCCCATTTTCCAAATCTTGCACTTGTTGTTTGAATGAATGGTCATTAACTCTCGTTTTCACTCATCTCACCGTGCATTCAAACTTCTCATGTTTTCAGTCACCCATCGCCTAGACTGGGTTGCCTTGGCCCGGACCGTGCCTCGCCCGGCTAGCACTACACATTTCCAGAAGTGAAGACTCTACCTTCCCTCCAGAAATTTTGCAAGTCTATCCAAGCACTTACCTCCAGGCTTGCATTGTGCAATTCTTGGAGGAAGTCTCATGTTGGCCCTAAAAACTCTGCAATGTAGTTTATTCGTTGCATGTCACTACTGACTGAAATTTTGTATTGTGTAGTTTCAGTCTTTAGCAGACTAGGCTAGACTGTGCATTGTGCATTTCTTGTAGTTTTTGAGCCTCCTGACAGCTCAAACTATGCCCTACAAAGTTTTGGTAGTCAATCTCTCGACCTCCCAGTAGAAATTTCGTGACCTTCATGATCAATCACACAGGTATATTGCAAGTCAGTTCTCAAGTTTGTTTTTGTTTTTAACTACTAGATTTCTTGCCATGAGTGTTTCCATGTCTCCAGGTATCATAGGTGTTCATCTATCTCTCAAAAATATATGTACAATGGTTCCAAGGAAAGCAGAGTTGAAGGCTTTGTTCATAGCACACCTGGGGATCCAGTCGATCAACTGTCTATGAACTTGCCTACACATGAAGACATCAAGTTATTCGTAGAAAAGGACATCAAGGTATGATGGCAGTAACATCACAACAAGCAACCCCATGAACAACCGTTGAAGGTAGAATACTGGATACCACAAACACAAGAGGAATTTTGTTGACAACATAGAGGCAGAATAAAGTTTCAAGCTCAAGGAGATGCACTTGTGATGAAAGAAAGTTTGAAGACTCAAGCTATGAGGTGACGATGCAACATGAAGATTGCGTGAAGGCAGAGAATGGAATAAGAAGGAGTTGCATGTGTTGAAGCAGTGACTCAAGGAATAATAGGAGCTACATAAACGAGAGAATCAGTTACAGCATGAACATGTACAGTAGGGGGCGTAACATGCACTCACAGATGAAACTGCACCTACACAAGTTATCGATCCATCCCAACATCTCGCATGGAGTAGACATGATGAGCAGTTTTGTTGATCATGCAAGGGAATTCAGAAGCATACATTTCATTGTGCATACTCATGCAATCCCACCCATTCAACACACTGACAAAGGAAAAGACGAGAAACAAGTCCGACTGGAGCTGAACATGTAGCTGACACTTGATGCGCATGACCACTAGCACAAAAGGAAGATTACCATAGACACTATGCATCAGTGTGTTGTCGGTTCGACCGTACCCAAGAAGACCATGCCATTCTAGAAGATGAGTTGGATGGAGGAGCCATACCAGTGCACCCAAATTCAATGGAGGCAAGAGTTCGCTTCAATAAGATGTTAGCATTGAGTGCATGCACACCATCATGGACAACCAAGATTGGCATTTGTGCACCACCTTCATCATCACAAGAATGTAAAAAAAATTGTCTCAGGACAATGAATTGAACGTCAGTGATGTCTTGCATGGCCTGCTCAAGCAATTTTGCCTCACATGGACACATGTGCATTGTAATGTAACGTCTTGTCAACTCGAAGGTAAAGTGTTGATAATTGGATGTAATAGTCATAAATTAGATGAAGAGTCATGAGGGTATAAGAACTATGACAAAGGGGAATGTCAAGGGTCACCCAACCCTTTGCTATAAATGGAACCCCATAACTCATTGTAAATATTTTTGGTCAGCCAAGCTTCTAATAGGACTATCTTAGAGAGAGCTTGGACAATATTGTAATGAGATTTGGCTTCTCCACTAAGCAGAGCTAGTATATCTCTTTGGAGGAGCAGACACTTGTGGTTGTTATGTTCCGTTGTCAGAACTAGTGTTTGGACATCGATGTATTGTATGACTGGAACTTACGCTTCTTAATAGAATAGAGCCAACACGTTTCATGCATATGTTGTTTTGTATTCTACGCTATCTTCTTTACTCTAAATGATATATGTATTTTTTTCTTATGCATGCATATATGGACTATTCTATATATGCATGTATGGATATTTCTGAAATGTTATGTTGGTTTAACCATCACTTTGGATTTGTCGCTAACTTTCTTTCCATCTTGTGATGCATCTTCGCTCATGTGTTCCCTTCCAAGCCAGGTACTATCACAGGTTTCCAAGGGGTGCACTCACCTCACCCTCAGTGTGTTAGAACCTCTCATGCACCTTACTTGACTTACTACAATTGTCACACCCTTGCTACCAACAAGGACATCTTACTTTCCTCAGTGTGAGATCGCAGTCAAGGCATTACTGTATGACCCACTACCAGGACTTCTACACCAAACGGTGTGAGGTCTAATTGGGACTTCTTACCAAGGAAATGCCTTCAAATGTTGGTATGTCCACCATCATCAACATTTTGGCACTAGAAGGAGGGCCACATGACAAGCTATGTCCTCACATCTGTTTTGAATCTCTACATATCTATCGTGACTAACTATAGAGTTGCTCTTCTGGAGTGTTTTTCTTATGGAAACGAATTCATAATCTCATAAGAGCTCTCGTATAAATTGTAACAAAAAAAATATGATGGTGGAGGCCACATAGCCTTGGTTAGGAAAGAATTCGGTGTTGTAGGCTCATGTTAAAGACATGTAATCTTTAAATAACATGACTTGCGCACTGCTCATCTACACACTTCGAGGGCACCCAATGCACTGCTATGCCATGTTGCCTGAAAAATATATTCATTCTCTTGCTCATCTGGTCATAGAGATAAACCATTCTTTCAATCACTTTAACCATAAAGCACTCGATTAAGAAATTATGAAATTATGAAAAGCACTCGATGAATATGTTCATCTGTTTTACATAAGCTTTTGTAATCTTGCATACCGATTTCCTGAAGATGAAATTGATTGGGAATCTCTTTATGGGATATTTGAGTTTCTTCTTCACATATTCCAACCTCACTCAACACACTTCAGTGATGGAGCTGCACAATCATCGGCAGGCACAGTTGCTGTCACAAGTGAATGTTCACCTTCACCTTATTAAATATCTCCATCACCGTAGAGTGATGTGGGAGATCATGCACACACATTTATTGAAGTGTCACATCCTCCCACCCCACCTGGTCTTGATATCTGCACATGTTTGTCTTGAAAGGATGTTGGTTGTCACGTGGATGCATTCCCTCAACCTCTATCCCCACATTTTGTTGGTCATTCAGCTTGTACCATCTTGTGTTCTCCCATTCCATACTCCTCACTTATTGTGAACAAGGATTAAGTTGTCAACGGAGTTGGTGTTATGCAGCCAACTTGTGCCATCATTCAGGATGAGTGTGTGCGGGAATCTAAAGAAAAACCTATGGTGAGGGATGACTCCCTTCCAATTGCACCTCATCTACTTTATCCAGACATCCCTTGTGATTCTGCAACTAGTGATTTCCCCTATCAAAATCCATTTCTGGATGTGTCTACTTTCAATCATTCACAAGACACATCGGATGTTAGTCTATCATCACAGAGCGGAGAGGACACATCTTCCACTGAAAATCCATCCAATATGTCGTCAGTCATTTTTTAAAACACAGAGGGTGAACATCTTTACTTCTCATCTACCCCTATGCCTGATTCATCAAATCATGAGGATGCCGATAAACATGTTGAATATTCTGATATCAGTTTTCGTGATCTCTCTACTTATTCATATGATCATGATGTCTATTCAATCATTGTTAATCTATCTAAGACACTGGTCTATGATGATCTATTTGTCAACGAAGTCGAAACTCCGTAGAATGTCAAGGCACTTCAGCCCAAGCTTATGGTTATGTCAGGCCCTCGCTATCCTGAGGTTGGCTTCATTTCTAGTTAGGAAATTGTTGAAACACTCAAGGCTCCCCATCACTCTCTACTTTGCATTAAACTTCAACCAAACACCCAAATTTCTCTTCCTCCACTCGAACTACACAATCCCATCGCTCATGCATTGGAGGAATCTTACACAACAAGCACACATGCACAACATAAGTGGTATACCTTTCTCATGTTTTCTTGCATATCATAGTCAAGAGAATGCATACGCTTGACATCTGTAGATAGTGTAGAACAACACCATAGTAGCTCCACAGAGTGCATGTCATGTGCTTTCACTCATCTTTGTTCTGTGGTCACTTGTAAACTCAGAGTATGTCTGTCTTAATCACTATATCCTTCATGCTTGGTGGTTTTCACAATTGCGATGTTCCCAAACTGTTCCTTCACCAACATCGGTCAACCAATGTGCTGATGGCTGCATTGGAAGTATCACTTCACGTGAGATGCCCCATGCACTATTAGCTTAGGAGTAGTAGTAGTGTTTTCTTTTGAGTTGTTTTCTTGAATGAGTGTTTTCTTCTTTATTTGTTTGTTTGTTTTCTTACTTGTCTTTTTTCTTACTCACTTTGCTTCTGAATTTCATTATGCTTATTTCTTTGCTTTTTGGTTTGTTTTCTTGTTATTATCCGAAGGTTAGTTTCACATGGACTGTGTCTGACTCTTGAAACAAACTAGGTAAATCACAAAAGGACTTGTACAACTGTCAACATTTGGTTATCCGTTGTTCGCTCTCTTATGTAAGAACTCATTTTCTTTTTTCCATGATACATCAATTGAAAATAAAAAATATTCGAAGTGAACCTTGGTGAAAACACATTGCTTGCATGCTAACTAGTATCACCTACTCTAAACAATTGTTTTTGGGTTAATCCTTGTTAGCTCAGTCAAGTAGAGTAAGGTGAGGGGGAAAGCCTTAAAAAGCACATTAGAGGTATACATAAAATACTTCTTTGAAGGAACAACCTCTTATGCTCTCAATAATTTGGGATCCCTCTTCTGCCTCTAAAATGAATAAGTGTTATGCATAGTTATGAAGATGAAAAATGAAAAAAATGAAAAGTGAAAAAGGTTTGGAAAAAAAATGAAACTGAATAAGGTGAAAGAAGAGAAAGGCTTCCTATGTAGAGAGGTGATTTGAGTAACTCAGTCGGGGTACTGACCAGGCTTAATAGCAGTGGAGTGATGCTTATGTTCCTGCGTGACTCCATCTGGGTACTATCCAGGCCTACCAGCAGCGAAGCAACACCAAAGATGAAACTAATTCTCTGATGACTATACTGTTTGTGCACCAATATACCCCTGAACCCCAATCAAAAAAACTTTGTTGACTTGGCTTGGAATGTCTGTCAATCGACAAAGAGCTCTACAGATGCTACATCTTAGAATCAAGCAAGTGTGGAAACCAAGAAAAACTTAGAACTCAACAATACTTTCAGAGATGTTAGAATTTCTTTTCATAAACAAGGTCCATTCAGAGAGCGAGAGTTCTACCAGTGTGTCACCATGTGCTGTAGCGGCTACAAACACCCTCCATAATTTTTCCTTATCTTTGTTTTGGAGCCTCCCTACGAACCTTTTACAAAAACATGTCTTGTCTTGTCAAGTACACAATATTCAATGATTTTCTTGCATAATGAGAGCCTATTCTTGAAATCTTGTTGCATCCCCCTCATAGGCTATTTCACTAGACTTGGTCCAGTTGTAGGCTGAGAAGCTCCCTCAAGAAAATCTACAATTATAGAGGGAAACAAACCTTCCCTCCAAAAATTGGGCAATTCTATCTTGCAACCTGCTGGGTTACAGAATTGCGCAATTCTGCCTATTACTATTCGCTGAGAAAATTGCACAATTCCTCCCAACAACATTGCTCAACCAATAAATTTTGCAATTCTAGGCAGTAGTCAGTTGCTCTGCCCATAAATTACGCAATCCCTCTAGGCATCCAACCCAGCTCCCTCCCAAAAATGTGCGTTCTTTTCCTCCTAGGTGAGCATACGATTGCATGTGTAGTTGTGTTGACTGGTTCCCTACAGGACCGAGAAAAATTGATTTGCATGCATGGGCTACTCCTCCTAAGGTAGCATGCAAACGCAGCCCTTGATTCAAGGATCTACTTTTAGCAGCTAAAGGTTACATGTAAGGATCATCTCAGAAACCTCCCACCAAGTGTCTCTTTTCCTAGATTTATGGCATGCGTGTCACAACATCGATCTTATCAAAACTCATCAACTAAACACTGCAGGGCTCATTCCTCACATCAACCTTGCAACTCTAGCATCCCACATTTCATGTAGGAGTCATCGGAACATTCAACTCAGCTGTCTTGGGGTCAGCCCGCTCCTCATGAATTGCATTGTTTTTCTGGTGCTTTTTGCGTTTTGCTTCTTATGAATGTTGTCTGCTGATTTTGATGAGTTCTTACTGTCGTTTGGATGCATACTAGCTTGTACTAGTATCGTTTCGGTTTTCGTTTGCATATCACTGCTGTCACATGCATGACATTGTTTTGCATGGAGGGTCTCCGTTGCGGCGAATTACTTCACACACATGCATGCTTTCTCATCTTCCATATCTTGCACTTGTTGTTTGCATGAATGATCTTTTTGTCTCATTTGCAATCATCTCACCATGAATTCAGACTTCTCATGTTTTTAATCACCCGTCGACCAGACTAGGTTGCCTTCACCTAGACATGCCTTGCTCAGATAACACTACAAATTTCCAGAAGCGAAGACTCTGCCTTCCCTCTAGAAATTATGGAAGTCTAGCCAGACACTAACCTCTAGGCTTGAATTGTGCAATTATTGGAGGTAGTGTCTTGTTGGCCCCATAAACATAATGTCGTTTGTTGGTTGCATGTTACTACTGACTAAAATTGCACATTGCACAGTTTTGGTGCTCAGTAGGATAGGATGGACTATGCATTGTGCAATTCCAGTTGTCAGTCAGCCTCCTGATAGACCAAACGTTTCCTTGCATAGTTTTCGTAGTAAGTCTCCCAACCTCCCAGCGGAAATTGCGTGACCTTCATGATCAATCACACAGGTATGTTGCAAGTCAGTTCTGAAGTTTGTTTTGGTTTTTGAATGACATATTTCTTGCCATGAGTATTGCCATGTCTCCAGGTATTGCAGGTGTTCATCTGCCTCTTAGGAGTACAAGTACAATGGTTCCTAGGAGAGTAGATTCAAAGACTTCATTTAGAGCACACTTCAGAATGCATTCGATCAAGTGTCTATGAACTTTCCTACCCACGAAGACATCAAGTTGCTTGTTGACAAGGACATCAAGATATGATAGCAACAACATCACATCAAGAAACACCACGAACAATAGCTGAAGGCATCATACCGGATGCAACGAACACAAGAGGAACATTGTTGACAATGTAAAGGGGGAAAATTGCAAGCTCAAGCATATCTACATGTGACGAAAGCAACTTTAGAGATTCAGGCTATGAGGTGATGGTGGTACATGAAGATCGCATGAAGGCAGAGAATGGAACAGAGAAGGAGTTGCATGTGCTGAAGCAATGAATCAAGGAAGAATAGGAGGTTCATATACGAGAGAATAAGTTGTAGAAGGAACAGGTACAGAAGGGGGTGCAACATGCACTCACAGATTAAACTGCATCGATACAAGTTATATATCCATCCCAGCACTTGGCACAGAGCAGACATGGTGAGCAGTGTCGTTGACTACATGCAAGGGAATGCAGTAACATTCATGTCATTGTGCGCACTCATGCGATCCCACCCATTCAACACACTCACCAAGGCAAAGACAAGCAGAATGTCTGACTGGAACTGAACATGTAGTTGATAGTTGATGTGCATTACCACAAGAACACAAGCAAGATCGGCACAGACACTATGCATCTGTGTGTTGATGGTTCGACTACACCAAAGAATACCATGCATATGCTAATAGACGAGTTGGATGGAGGAGGCATACCAATGCACCCTGATGCAATGGAGGCAAGAATTCACTTCAGTAAGATGTCACCATGGAGCACATGCACACCATCACGGATGACCAAGCTTGGCATTAGCTCACCACATTCACCATCACAAGCATGTCGAAGAGTTGGTCTCATGAGAATGGATTGAGTGCCAATGATTTCTTGCATGGCTTTCTCAACCCATTTTGTCTCACATGGGCACATGTGCATTGTAATGTAATGTCTTTTAAAGTGGAATTTCAAGTGTTGATAGTTGGATGTAACATTCATATAGTAGATGAAGAGTAATGAGGCTAGAGGAACTGTCACAAAGGGGAATTTCTAGGGTCACCCCACCCTTTTCTATAAATAGAACCTCATAATTCATTGTAAAGGCTTTTGGTCAGCAAAGCTTCTGATAGGACTATCTTAGAGATAACTTGGATAGTATTGTAACAAGCCTTGGCTTCTCCACTACACAGAGCTAGTGTATCTCCTTGGAGGAGTAGGCGGTTGTGGCTGTAATGTTTCGTTGTTGGAACTACTGGTTGGACATGTATGTATTATGTGACTGGAACTTACACTTCTTATTATAATAGAGCCAACACATTTCATGCATATGTTGTGTTGTATTCTATGCTATCTCATTTACTCGAAATGATATATGTATTTGTTTTGTTATGCATGCATGTATGGACTATTCTGTATAAGTATGTATGAATCTTTTTGAAATGTGCTATGCTTTTAACCATCAGTTTGGATTACTCGCTAACTTGATTTCCATCTTCTAATGCATATTTTCTCATGTGTTCCTTTCGAAGCATGTACTACTACATGTTTGCAAGGGGTGCGCTCACCTCACCCTGAGTTCGTTAGAACCTCTCATGCACCTTCCTTGACTTACTGTAGCTATCACATCCTTTCTACCAATAGGGGCATATTACTTTTCTCTGTGTGAAATTGCAGTCAAGGAATTACTGTACGACCCATTACTAGGACTCCTACACCAAATGGTCTGAGGTCTAATTGGAACTTCTTACCAGGGAGATCCCCTTACATGTTGGTGGGTCCAGTACTTTCAACATGTTGGGAGTTTATTACCAAAGGTTCATTAGGAACTTCTCAAAGAGTTCCTATCCTATTAGATCATTACAGAGGAAAGGTAAGAAGTTTGACTGGATAGAGAATTGTGAGGCCAACTTTGAGTAGCTTAAGAAGTTGTTGACACATGCTCTAGTGTTAAAGATCGCAAATCTGGAAAAGTATTTTCTAGTATTCATATATTCTTGCAAGAGAGGACTTGGTGGGGTCCTTATATGAGATGGATAGGTGGCATGCTATGAGTCACAAAAAATAAATGAGCATGAGTACAACTACTCGACATATGACCTTGAGTTAGTAGCAATCATACATTCATTGAAGATGTGGAGGCGCTATCCTCTTATCATGAGGTTTGTACTGATGAGTGATCACATTGGGTTGAGGTACTTGTTTGACCAATGGAGTATGAACACTAGGCAAGCTAGATGGTTGGCCACTATAAGTGAGTTTGACATGGACATTAGGTACATCAAAGGAAAGAAAAACAAGGTCGTAGATGTTCTTACCATATGGGTATATATAAATTACATGGCAACTATGAGCTCTTATGGGACAAATTTTCAGGATAGGATCTTGTAGGTAGGTTAGCACGACGTTAGGTATATGGAGATTGTGCACAGGTTGCAACAGAGTATAGGTACATGTACAGTTAGTGGTACAGGTACAACTGTCATTGTATAGGATTTGGAATACTATCTCACAACAAATGGATAGGTTAGATTTAGAGACATGATATATGTGTTGGGCAGTAGTGAGCTCAAGAAGGTGATCTTAAGTGAGTTTCATGGGAAACCATACTTTGGTCACCTAGGCTATCAATACATTGACTCTAGTGAATGTGTTCTATTATTTGTCAAATCTAAAGAAGGATGTGGAAGAGTTTGTAGCTAGGTGGTTGGACTGTCAGATGGTTAAGGTAGAGTGTAAGAATCTAGGTGGACTGCTACAACCAATTGTGATTCGAGAGTGGAAATGGGAGGCCATTTCTGTAGAATTTATCATAGGATTTTCGAGGAGAGTGAGACAACATGTTTCCATCATGGTTGTGGTGGACATGTTTATAAAGGTTGCACACTTCATTCCAATGTAATCTACATTCTCATCTAGTGATGTAGCATAGGTATTCATTCGAGATGTGGTCAGATTACATGGAGTTCCAAAGAAGATTATGTTAGACAAGGATGAAAAGTTCACTTCCATGTTTTGGAAGGAGTTGCTTATAGGTTTGGGCACAAAGTTGGCCTTTAGTACAAATTATCATCTACAAAAAAATGGACAGACAGAGAGGGTGAACTACATATCGGAGGACATGTTGAGGATGTATGGTACGCATCAACAATGAAAGTGGGAAGAGTGTCTTCCATTGGTAGAGTTCACTTACAATAATGGGGTATCGGGAATCTTTGAAGATGAGTCTATTTGAGGCATTGGATGGGTGGAGTTGCAATACTCCCATTAATTGGAATGATCAAGTTAACAAGGTATTGATTGGACCGGACATGTTGGTGGAAAGGAAACAAGAAATGCAAGTTATAAAGAAGAATCTAAAGGGATCACAGGATAGGCAGAAGATATATGCATATCGAAATAGGTTGTTCAAGGAGTTCCAGGTTGGGGAACATTTGTACTTGTGCATCAAACTGAAGAAGAGATTCTTACGGATTTGATCATGTGCCAAGTTGGCACCACGGTTTTGTGGACCCTTCAATATTATTGAGAAGATTGGGCTGGTAGCCTATCAATTTGCACTACTTCTCATAGTGGAAGTCCATGATGTTTTCCATGTGTCATTGCTTAAGAAGTATGTTAAATATGTTGATCATGTGATTGACTAGTATGTATTTCAGGTGAAACCAAATGGATGATTCTAGCTCGAGCCTTAGTGTATATTGCAGAAAAAGATGCTGATTGTCCAAAACTGATCAATCGAGCAGGTTAAAGTGCAACACAAGAAATTTGGGCCTAAGGATGCTACATGGGAGATGGCGGATCAGATGCGGGCTATGTATCCTTCATTATTTCCCCGTTGGGGCAAAGAAGTTTTGGTATGATGCTTGGTATATGTTTTGACATATGCTTTGATGTGATGGTTTAATATATGCACATATTTATATGGATGTAAATAACACCATGAGCTATGTTATAAAACTCCAATAAGTGGTATGGGTGACATGTCAATTTAGTTATCATGTCATGATGATGTCATTTTTTTATGTTACCATTACGGTTTGCTTTTCAGTAGGGTGATTATTGTAAATACTGCAACGACATATATGTTAAATACTGCAATGACATATATTGTAAATCAGGCCCATAACATGGGAACGTCCAGAGGTCAAGCGGTCTAAAACTGTAGTGGCACCCAAGGGCTAGCTACGTGAGTGGTTGGGATGGTTCGTGAGAGTCTTGTAGTTGATGTGGAAGGTATGTATGGTGTATTTGCATCTATTCCACTTTCTTAAGGTCACATAGGAGGTTGAATCCAATCACAATAACATCTCATCACATGTTTACCCAGGTTGTCTAGTTACATGGGTAGATGTGGGAGGAGGGTGCTACATTTTGCAGGGAGGCTCCTTAAATTGTTTTACATATCTTTTTATAGTGCCCTTTCTCTCTGAAAATATGTGATAGTGTTATGACCTAGTTACAATTCTCTTTCATGTAGTCCTTTTCCTCACTCAAATCTTGCTATTTTTGGTGGGCCAATAGAAGAGGAAAATATAAAGTCACCCCTTTATTCGTATGTTGGGAGATATGGCATGCTAGGAACTCCTTGATATTTGAGCGAAATTATCTCAATATTCAAAAGATTTTCTCTAAAATACGAGGCTGGAGACTGTGGGAAGCCATAAACATAAGGACCACATTTCTGGGGTGATAAATAACAACTTACAGGTAGAATTTTTTGATGGTTTCTTTGATGGAGCTATATAATCTAGTAGATGTAGATGTGGAGCCATATTTAGAATTAACCCACATAGTAAATATTTTCTTTACTTATTTGGATGTGGAGCCATATTTAGAATTGACCCATAGATTCAATATTTCTTTACTGGTTTGGTGGAGTAGGTTCAAACAATAGATAAGAACTCTTAGTCATATGGGGCTATTATTTTTTGCTCAGGGGCTAAACCTGGAGCAGATTACAATTTATGGGGACTCCAAGATGATCATAGACACAACCACAAGAAATAATACTTTCTCACTTTCCAATATAATCAATTGGATGGATCATATTCGGATGCTAAGTCGATGCTTTTCCACATTCTCCTTTATACACATTTTTAGGGAATTGAACTTTTTTATAGACGGTATGTTGAAGAAAGGGTTCGTGGCTTCTCCTGGTGTCATATGTTTTAGGTTGAGAGACGGGGATGTGGTGCTGGAGGATGCTGAGATTTCTCACTAATGTAGACTAATATTCCCTTGTACTGTTACATTATGTTTTTAAACTTTTTGATCAGATTCTTCTTATGTATCTTTTGGTTTTGGAATCGTGGTTGATTGTTGCATATTTCCTCATCATATTTTCATACCTTTTATTATCTACTATAGAGGATTGTAGCTTTAAACGCCTTAGGAAATATTGGAATAATCTGGTTTACATATTAATCAATTGGTTTATATATTGAACAATATGGTCTTTATATGCCTTTTCTAGTTATCTATTATACAATCTGGTTTTTACATACTAGAATTTCTTTCATTAATATAATTCCAACTTTTTTCTCTCTTTTTTTATTGATTTCAATTAATTTATGATATGCTAAAATATATTCTAGATTCCAAATTAATTTGAAATTGAGTTATTCTATTAGCTATGTGATGACTGTGTAAGTACTTATACAATTTTCCATACAATAAGATCTACTCTTTATCATATGCAGTGTTTTATAATGTTTGTGTACACTGAACTAAAAATATTTTAAACTATTCACTCAAAAGAGATACAACATTTCTTTATATAATATGAGGCAGTTCTTAGATAATTATTGTTTATATCTATCTAGGAAGCTATTTAAACCAAACATGAGCAGAGAAAATCTCTTTTCATGTCTATATTTAACATGGAGTGGTCATGTTAAGATGAAGTTGTCATGTAAGATCAACTACTTTGAACCATAAGAAATGATTTAAATCTCTGTATTGAAAATATGTTGCAATGTGTTATCTTATTCTTTTCTACTACCCTTCATTTCATACCCTAATTATATTGGGGAACCTAGTGAGCATAGTGATTGTGGACAAAATCAACCCCATGTCAAATGAATATAGAACCACCCTAGTTGCCAATTCCACTAGTCAAATGAAAATAAATTGTAACAGCCCCTCATTTATTTTCCATGCAAATAAAATAAGACCAAGGTTATCGGACATGTACTCTGAGTTTAATGTTGGACAAACACTTTAGTGTGCATCACATGTGATTAATAATGGCTATGGAAATTGAGAAAGGCATTGGCAAAGAAAAAGATGAAATAATTAGCATTTTAATTATGAAAATAAAGGAAAAGAGGAAGAAAAGGAAGGTGAAGAGACACAAGTTTGCATGCAAGGGAAGTTAGAGGAAAAATGAAGGAAATTGAAGAAAATAGAGGCCCCAATAATAAAAAGGCTTCATAGAAACATTTTCTATTTTATTTACAATTTTGTGGTGGAGCTCTAGTTCATTCTCTCACACTCTCATTCTCTCATACTCTTGCACACTTAGGAAATTCTTGGAGCATACTTGGAGCACTCTAGTATTCACTTGGATTTGTAGAAAGAAGGAAAAGAAAAGTAGGGAAGCATAAGGAGACATTTGGATCAACAATTACAACATTGATACTTTACAGGTAAGAGGTTACATGTGTGATTTCCTTGTCTATTTTGGATGCATGATAATGCATGTGACTCCTTGGTTATATGTTATCATTGAAATGGAGATCTTCTTATGTCAATAGTAGTTTGAACCTTTCCTTATAATTTCTCAAATACTCATGGTGTTGTGGGTTTCCCACCTTTTCTCCTGATTGGTGCTTAGGTTCCCTATGGCTATGAGTTGGGACAAATGCTCTGGAAGCCCTGAAATAATTTGGGTTGACTTATTAGTTCCTAGAGTCATAGGTTGGGACAAACACTTGATAGACCTTGGTGGGTTGAGTTACTAGTCAGTTTAGTTATGATTGGAACAAACACTTTAGAGCCTTAGAAGGTTGTGGGTTGAGTTTCTAGTATGTGTAGTTGTGATTGGAACAAACACTTTGGAGCCCTGGAAGGTTGTGGGATGAGTTACTAGTTCCTAGAGTGCTGGACAAGTTGGGTAGAGATTGATTTGGTTGATGTTAGTGATTTATGAACCATAGAGGTGGAATCATTGTGGTTGAGGGTTGAGGTGGTTTCACATCTAGAAGCCCTCATTTTTTTCTTTTAGTTTATTCCATGAGATCCCACATTCATTCTTGGAATATGGCGTGGGCGTGATTAGATGAAAGAGAGATTTGGTGAAGCCTAATCTATGTTCAAGTGGTATGTGGAAGTCCCTAGCTTGGCATTGTCATATGTTAATGAGGGTTATCTTCTTATTGTGATTTATGAGCACTTGTACTGGTTATCATGTTGACATTATCGTTGATTTTCCATGGTTTTGATGCTAGTTATTTGTTGGTTATATGTTGGTTATATGGTGTATTCATTCTATGGCTCTTGACATGTTTTGATAAGTATTTGAATGGTGGACAAATGCATGGACTAAAAAGTGCTATTCTAACTAGCTAGAGAGGGGTTAGAGATTTCTTAGTGATTCTCAGATGAAGACTATCAATTTATTATAAAAAATGCATTCATGACCTATAGCTTATATGTTTACCATATGTTTGACAAAATGTCTGATGTGGATTGGGCGTGTCTAGGTCAAGTCATTGCTTGAGTTTGAATGGTTAGCATTATTATCACCTTTTTAACAATTATGAAATGTTATAGGAAATTCTAACCAGTGGTTTCGATGCTAGCTTATAAAAGTTCCTTAGATCTCGGAATTGCATGCACAAACTAGAGGAATGAGGTAATATGTACATGGAAGGAAGCCTGTGAGTGTGGTTATATGATACCAACCACCTATATGTAGCGTAAAGGGTGCATTTATGGAGCTATGTCACAGAAAAAAGGTTCCATCTCAAGAATTGATCACCTAGGGTGGTTCTTGAGCTCCTGAGTGAATTTTAGTCCCTCTAGGATGTTAGTAAGTGTTCAAATTTTAGGACCCACTTCCTTAACCGAAACTTGGAGGCCAGGTCATTTCATAGTGACACTCATATCATGTTTACCCTTAAAAGCTTGTGAATTTAGGTAAATGTGGTAGGATACATTACACGGTGGTATCACAACAAGTTTTGTTCTCCTCGGGAGATATTTGATACCATAGGGTGGTATCAAAGCTTCCATGTTTAAACACTTAGATTAGATGGGCTACATGTGATTGTTATGCATGCATGTTAGTTGTCAACGTGTTTTCTATTCATGCATTGTGATGGTCATTATTGAAATATTATGTCATGATGATGATGTTGAGATGTTGATATGTTGATGTCATTATATCTACATACATCGTGCTAATATTGATTGATTGTGTAGATGAGATAGCCTCCCCTGAAATTCACACTGAGGTATGGTTTTGATTATGTCTATATTTGGTTTATCTAACATGACATGTTTACATGGAATAGAAGATCAAATATGATAAGAAAAATGGTGGATTACAGTTCACGTGACTCTCCATATAGATCAACTAAGAAGCAAGGAGATGAGTATTCTCTAGATATAACAGATACATATAGAATTCTAAGAGAAAAAGTCATAATTTACAAGGAAGATAATGACAAGATACTTTAGTCACAATAAAGTCATTCCAATGCTCAAGAAAAGCCAGTCAAGGTTAATGTATGGATCTTTTAGAGCTTATTGGATTTACAAAGACAAGGAAAACCAAGAATTAGTAATGGACATGAGGAAAGGTAATGATAAGACTAAAGGAAAGCGGGTTAGGAAGGGAGGAATACCTTAGGATGCATGTGATAAGGAGAATGTACCACCTTATAAGAATTTCAACTTAGTAGACAGAGGACACAAATTTCAGCCTAAGGAGTTGAAAAGAGATGATGGTAGGAAGCATTTGTGGTGATAGAATTGTGGTGGAGAGCATCACAGGAGAGATTGTCCACAACATCAAGGTTGTATATCTTATATTTATAGTGATAAGGAGGCATAAGCAATTGGAGATATTGGGACGAGTATTCATCAAATATTTGTAGGACTTTATAATAGGTAGACTTATCATCAGGCAACCATTATTGAGATGTAAGGTAAGCCTTGTGAAAAAAAAAATTCTATTTTGATTGATCATGGATTTAACTGTACTTACACCAGCCTTGACATGGTGGATATGTGTTTCTTGAATAAAGAAGTGCATGCAAAATGTTGGTTGGTCCAATTGGCTATAGGGATAAAGAGAAGAGTTTTTCATTTGGTGTGATCTTATGAATCTATGATGAATGGTATGCTTACATTGACACATCTAATTGTACTTCCTTTGGGTTCATACGAAATGCTTTTGGGCATGGATTGGTTTTTCATTCATAGGACTAAAGTGGATTATGATGTTTAGGCTATTGAGTGCCTAGATGATGATGGGGAGAGAAGAATCTTGCAAGGAAATAAGAAGCCTACATTAGTGAGAATGGTGCGAAATATGTAGGCAACACACAATTGTAGAAATAGGTGTGTATTGTTTGAAGTTGATATTTCCAGTTGTAGATTATTTGGGAAGGCTCATACTACCAAATTTTCTATAGAGTGGATTCCATTTATTGATGCAATAGTTAACAAAATGATTATAAATTCGAGTCATATTTTGTCAGATAATTTAGCTATGGCTATTAGGGAATATAGACAAAAGAGAAATATTTCATCAAGAACTATTTCCCCTTCTTATATGAGCGCTTATGTAATGGGTTCCATTTGTTTTTTCTCATGATTTCCAAACATGGGTTGGAAGTGTACTACACATAACCCTCTCGCCATCCATGTGTATCATAAAATCTTGTGGTAGTCCCAGTTTAGTTCGCATCTTTATAGAATTTTCCATGGTATTATGTCACCCATTGATAAAACCATTTTTGATAAAACAACCCCTATGCTTTTCAAAGAGGCAAATATAGACATCTTGCCAGTCACAAGATGGTTTGGTGAACAAACATTCACTTATATCATAGTTTTAGGAAGCATTGAATCTCGACATGTCCTCCCATATTATGTTCCATACAAACTGCTCGCAAGAGAGATAGCTTACCAAACATCAGGGGATGGTTTAACCAAAGCCCTAAAGGAAATGAAAAAGCTTATTTTTCCAAACTTTTCGCTATAGTGAGGTGGTTTTTCACTGCATGATTATGGGCACACAAGAAAAGAAATAGAGAAGATTACATCTCTAAAACTAGCCACAATTCTAGGTTGACGTTTGACCCAAATCAAGTTGCTGAAAACTTCCCTCCCATAGTTGAAGTTAGACAATTTAACCATGATGAAGATTCATTTGATGACCTCTTCCAAGTAGCCAAATCATTTACAAAGGTCTTGAAGTTAGAATGGCTACAATTAAGCCCAGATGATATCAATTCTTTTCATGTATACAGAAATAAAAGATTATTGAAGGTCCCATTGGACTTATTAGAAATTGAACAAATAAGAGAACCTAATCCTAGTGTTGTCCTCAAGGGAAGTCTTAAGGAGAATTCTGATGAAGAAATGCAAGAAAAAACATCTGAGTCATAACATGCAGGGAAACAATCTCAGAATGGATATGAAAGTCCCAATAAAGGTTTTGAGAAAAATAGAAGGAAATACTGAGGAAATGATGAAACATGCCATGGACAAGAAACATGTATACATTTTCTCCACATTAGCTCAAAGAGGGAAGATTCGAATTATTGACCTAGAGAAGGAATGTGATCAATTCAATCAAAATCTCCAAACATGCACTAGTCATGAGGAGACATGTTGATTCAAGACCCCGAAACGAAGTCGATAAGGGAAAAATATAGATACAACAGAGAAAGGGTCACAAACACTCAATATATTGAGGTCATCCCCACTTTCCCCACTTCTGAAATTGTCTTAAAATTTGAGGAAATACCTCCACTCAACATATTTTATAGCTTGTTGAACGTTGCAATGACATGGGGGATGACCACACGGTCCGGACCTTAAAGTAGCTCCTTTTCCGTTTGGAATGGTGGTTATGACTGGTTCAACTAGGTCCAATTACCTTCTCTCAATCTCTAATGGATTTAAAATATGACTTTTTTTCCAATGGAGAAGAGAAATTAGATCAACCCTCTTGCTGATCAGGGAAGAAAGTGACCCTTAAGGTGATTTGGGGCTCAGCCAAGCCACTACTAATGTTCACCAATTTGGGAAGAGGACTTAAAAGAATGTAGAAATTAATATAAATGCAAACTTATTATAAGATGCAAGAAAAGTGAACTATTTTAATCCTATCTCAAATAAGAATATATAGATCTAACCCAATTAAGAGCAAGATGATTTTGAATAATTGTGACTTAAATATGTCTGGTTTATAATGAATATCAAGTTAATGAAGTAGTTCAATTAATTGGCATTATGAATACCGAAACACATCCTATTGAGACCTCTTAACTAAAATAATCCATCAATAACACCCAGGAAGAAGTTCACAAAATAATATTGATCATTTAATCAATAACTTGAATAATTAAATAATAATATGCGGAAGAAGTTCACAACATATCACTATTCAATAAATTAGTTTTACAAGACATATTTCTGAGTAAATAGTTACTCAGAAATCAGAGTTTAATCCCTAAGAGTAGAGATACATAATAACATAAAATTGAGACAAATTACCGATATCGACAAAAGTGCACAAACATGGAAGTAACTTGACAGATTCTTGTCATCATAAAATGAAACAAGTATTTAAGATAATAGTATTTGAAATACCAATTTTATTGAATCCATTCTCTAGCTCCGGTCTCCAACAGTCTTTTACAATGCCTGAGCTTTTGCTTTCAAAGCTAGAGCTACAATAGTGCAAACTTTATTCATTATACATAACTCAGAATGTAAAAGAAAAACCTCAATAATCTCCAGACCTAAGATTCCTCTCCTCCCACCCACATCTCTAAATCCCTATTACAGAAATGCTTTTAGAATTCTAGAATTGTAGAGGAGAGAAACCCTTATTACATTTATGCAATCTGTTATTTATAATATTTGCAAAGGAATTCTTAACAAGAAAGTTTGTTGAAGAAAATATCTTCTGAATCAATTTTCATTTGCTGAAAATTTCATTCTTCAATTTCTGGAGCATTCTCAATGATTGATATTTTGTTCTCCTCGTCTTTTCAACTGTTTTCCCATAAAAACAAATCAAAACAGAATTAAAATGCCGAATATGGAATTGAAGCAAATCTAAATGATTTCAATTAAATAAATAATTGAAAATGAAATTTTAGCTTTATATTGATTCCCGTAATGATTTAATTGGCCAAGCATATCATTGGCGAATGAATCTGCATTTAGAAGAGGCTTGAGCAAATGAAAATGTAGAGAATAAAACTCAGAAAATTGAATTTGTTTAAAAATTTGGAGCTTGATCTCCTGTCTATTTTTAGACCCAATAAATGATCAAATGTGTTAGTGAATCCTCCTCAGAAATGTTCTGCATGATTTTATCTTTCCATTGAGCCTTCCTAGCCCTCGTTTGGCCAAGTAAAACTTAATCTACGAGTCTCCAAAGTTGATCAGTAAAAAATGCCAGAATTCTGGAATTCTGTTCCCTGGGCCAAAAAATTCAGAATTTTGTTAATTAAATTCTAATCCTAAATTAAATTGATATTATTATTTAATTAATAGAAATTAATTATAACTATATTATTTATTAATTAATAACTATTAATTAAACTTTATTATCTATTAATTAATACTAATCTAATTAACATACTATATTTTTAATTTAATTATTTATTAATTAATCTATTTATATTAACACAATTTACATATTATAACATAAGTTAATGTATATTACATTAAGCCATTTTCTAGAACTGTCTTCAAAATGAATTCAAACAAACGAATATGAGAATGTTAAAATAACGTCGCGTTTAACTTTTTCAACATCGCATGAAATTGGATGGGGGGTTCTAAAACTTGATTTTTTGTGAATTTTTTGAAGTGCGATTTGCAATGATGCAATCTTTTTATAATTTATTTATTTATTTATTATATTTCAATTTTTATTTATTTATTTGATTCTATTTTATTTGTGGTCCAAGTTTAATGAGGTTTGGTTAAGTTAGAAAATGAAGTTAGGTGGGGTTTATTTAGAGTGAGATTTTGCTATTTAAACTACAACTATTTTTTGTAAAAATAAACTACAACCACTTTGCCATTATGAAATTTTTAGTTTTGTAATTCATTTTAAAATACGAAATTAGAATGAATTACTAAAATCCTGAAAAAACACGTTTATAAGTGTTCTATGATTTGGCTAGGTTACTTAGCAAGAATGTTAGAGGAAAATAAAAAATTAATGAAAATTCAACTAAAGAATAATATTTACAATAAATGACTATTTTAACTATGAGAATTAAAATATTGCTACATTTTATACATTTTCTAACCTGTACAACACAAATGATAAAACTCAAAAGAGTGTCATTTGCAAACTGGTTTACCAAATGGAGCGAAACAAGTATCATTGGAAAGCTTGTGAAAAATCAGATTCAATGAAACAATCAAAATGGAAATCCGACAAAAATGAAAAATAACAAAATTGCAGGATAATTAACTTAATAAAAATCATAGAAGGTGTTTAGCCAAAAATTAATAGAAAGAGTCCCCATCATTGAAGTGCATAGATTAAAAAATAGGGGGGTGGAGGTTGGGTTGTGTTTTACTACAACAATGGTGACACACGGGAGAAGAAGCGGTTATCTCTATTTTATATGAATGAGATTTTCCTAAAATTAAAGTAAAAATAAGTAAAGAAGAGAGAATTATTTTTGAAACATTTGACTAGATTAATTAGTCTGAATAAAAAGAGGGATCATCTAACTATAATTTTTCTTAGAAATCCTCATAAATGAAAATATCTCATAACTCTATATCAGTCTTTATTTAGTTGTAGAGATAAAGCAAGGGTCATTTTACAACTTAGCTTTTAAAATATACTCATTTGTCACAGGTAGAGCCACTGCTGCCAGAAAACATCTATAGTCTCGACAGGGTTACCTTTTAATCATCAGTGATTCAAAACCCCATCTATTTATGAATTATTGACCTAGATATAAATCCAATTATATATGTTTATTTTCCTTGTATTTGTATTTTATTTTTAGTTTTTAAAAGCCATTGTCCTGGTTTGGTAGCCAAAGAGTTGACAATGCCATTCACTGGTTGTAATTAGACTGAACAAGTTGGCTCGTGATGAGACCCCTTGTCTTATAATTGTTTGCAATCATAATCCATTACCCTGGTTTGTTTAGCAGTGTTGGTAAGGTCAGCTTATTTTCCCCCTATGATCATGGTAAGCACGATAGTGATAAGACCCCTTATCTCTTAAGTTTAAATATAGTTTTGGATTATACTCTAGAAAAACAAGACTTTTTGAATAGGGAGAATTATTGACTCCGTACGAGTTAAGAATGACAATTTCAGAGTTAAGGGTGCTTTGTTTTAAAGTGTCTTTACTTGGTTAAAAATAACTTTTCTTGACTGATAATATAGTTTTGAAATATCTTAATAAAATATTGAAATCTTTAAATAATTAAAATTTTGATGGAAAAAGACATTTCTGAATTTTATGATACTTTGTCAACTTCTCTTGTTTTATAATCTCTTCCCTACGTATGTCTACCTTTATAATAAGAAAAACAATCTTTACTAAAATATTTAAGAAAAAGCCAATAGTATGTTATTATCATTCTTTTTCTACGTATGCCGACCATTGTTAAGTAACAAAAAGGCCTTCTGCATAAATTATGGAAAAGTCGCCAAAATCAAAACTAAAAAATAATAGGAAAATAATTCCTAACCCGAATTGACAAAAGAAATCAACAAATAAAAATGAAAATGAAAAAGGTAAGAGCAAAAAGGAAAATCCATGTTTTTAAAAGATAAACTCCAATAAGAATGTTTACCAATGTCTCAACAAAATGATGTAAAATAGAATAATCATGTAACCATTCCTTCTTATGTCGAGATTCAGATAAATTTTACCTTGCATGGTTATAAGCGTTTTAGGCTTGAGATCACAGTGATGATAGAATTCAGCCACAATGAAAAAATTTATGTCTGGTGTCAATCTTCTTATTTCAGAGCATCATCTTAATCATTTTCTAATAAAATGAATGCTTTAAGAAACAAACTAAATGTTTAGAAACTTCCTAGTGTAGTTGTTTCAACGAAGATTATCATTGCTTCATGGAAGCAAACCAGGAAAATAGTGTAGGGCTTCAAAATTTGAAATGGTGGATGATTGAAAGCTTTTTATGAAGAGCTGCAATTTTTTTTTTATATTAGCAGAATTTAAAAACAAAAATGAAACTAAAGTAAAGTAATCAAAATAAATGAAAGTGGGTATATGAAACTTACCATTGGAGAATTGCATTTAATCTTACCTGTGAGGTATCATCTTCTCCAATGCTAGCTAACTTCTTCTTTTAAAATCAAAAGCATGAAGAAGTTGATCTAATCGTAATCTTATAACCCAAAATCAATGTTTGTTTTTTTTACACCAAAGCGAGCAGTAAACTATAAGGAGATAATACTTTGTGTTAAGGGAATCGAAAGTAAAACAAATCCATCAGAAATGAGAATGAAATTATGCTTCTTGCAACGATGAATTTTTTCCTAACATTATAAGTTTCATATCAACTCCATTTCCATAAATTGTCCAAAATTAAGACCAAATACAAGATAATGAAATTTATATTTATAGATGGGAAGGTCTTAAATTTCATATTCAATATGGAGTGGTATATCTAAAACTAAAGTATAAGAGAAATCAAAATGGTCTAACCTTGTTTCAAATTTCCTATCAATTGCTTTAATACGCTAGTGATCACCCAAGATTGCCTTAAAATATTTTATACAATGCAATTCCTCAATGGATGTTTCACATCACAAGTTTCTTCGCCATACTTAAATTTCAATCCACGATTTTTACATTTGCTGATATCGGATATAACGATTGAATGTTAATGGAAAAGGGGCCTGTATCAGAGTCCATCACATCAGAAAATCTTAAGATAAGACTTCATTTGATTTTTGTCATGCAATATATTTGTTGCGATGGAAAACTTATGATATGGACATATGCTATGTGGAAATAGGTGATGCAATGGGGCAATGGCAATATCGAAGAATTGTTATATGATGGATCAGGGAATAGCCACATTGCACATCACACTTCGCACATCGCAGATTCAGAATTGCGATATGAGCATATATAACAAAAAATACAATGAAGCGATTGCGATATCGACATATTGGGAGATTGGGAAATATTCATGTCAGAAATACTGATATTATTCTACAACTATGAGGATGTGATGGATGACGTGGAAAATTGGCGAGACCGGCTTTGGATCTCAAAAGAAATCAGCGATCGGAATATTTAAGTACATAATGTAACATTGTTGATACGCCTATGTGCGATGAAGAACATACCTGATAAATTTATTAAGTGAATTTGATATCGTATCGGATCTGGAATAGCGGGACTCTTAAACCTATGCCCCTACTATTATTGCGATTGAATGGATGCGATATTTCTAACGATCTTGATTTAAATTTTATATCGGGTCTGGAATTGTGCGAACATAGCAATATTGGCAAAGTCAACTATCAGATATGTGAAACGCGAAATGCGATATACGATATGATAATTGTGGAATTTTGTGAGAGAGGTTTGTAAATGAACATCAAAGGTCTTGTATCACCAATTTTTTATTAGTAAATCCTAAGAGTCACTTATGATGGAATATTGTGATACAAATAGTTGTGATATGGATGATGTAATATTCAAAAGAAAGAATTGATGAGGATGAGTGGGAAGGGAGTATCACAAATGTATATTCATCGTAGTATCAGTGATATGAAAGTCAAATTGAAATATTCCAATATGAATTTTGTGATAATGTTTTAAAGGCCTATTGGGTTTTCTAATGAATGAAAGAAAAATTAAAGAAGGCTCAAATTCTCATGAACAACGAACAAAATTTCCCTAAACCTTTTGGGGATTTGAAATGGGTTTGCTAGTTACTTCAAGTTTTGAAAATGAATGAAAACCTGCATATGAAATAGAACAAGAATATAAATAAACTAAGGAAAAAGGAAAAACCAACAATAGATGAAAATGAACTAATGAATGCATACCTGGAAGAAAATTGTCTATAAATTTTATCCCATGAATCTTCAATTTCTTCCATGGATTTCTCAAAATTTGGATTTTGTTCAAATTCATCTCATTATTTATTCTAAACTGGAGTGTGGAATTGGTTAAAAGAAAACCAATTATTCATGTTCAAGAAATCTGAAATTCATAGAATTCACCAGAAATGTAAATGAAAATATGCTCCCCTTTAAATTGCAACAATAATTATTACCTTTGTTCATTCTGAATTAACTTAACCGATGTCTGTATTATTACAGTGGCTATTCAATAATGTCTTTAGTAAATAAATATGGTGCATATTACAACATCAAATAATAAAGTAAGATGATAATAGAATAAAGCCAGTGATTATGATAGAATATCAACACAGATTCAAATGTGTGCACACAGCAAAATGGACTCCCTTAAGGTGATTTTAACAAATTCTGAGGAAGATAACATGAACTTCATGTGTTTCAGCAAAAGATAAGACTTATTAACAATAATCAAATTTGCATTAAGCTTGCACACTTAGGCATCCATATATTTTACGGGACAATGATATCAGGAAGCTTTTGCATCATCAAAATTTTGAACATAACAATCTAAGAAGAATACATTAGAAGGAAATGTCGAAATAGAGAAAAGTGGCTTTGAGGTGATGTGTGCCAAATGCATACTCAATTAAATTTAGTCAAGACATTATTCAAAATAGGTAGAGATGTAGTCATGGGTAGGGGTATTGTTGCAATAAATTTTTGATTTAAAGATGGGAAGCAAAAATAAAAAAGTTTCCGATGAGAGGAAAATATTTCTCTGAACATGTATATGATATGAGAAGGGTTGATTGCTTGCTTTATTTTTATCTATAGAATTTTTAAATATAAATTAACTATATAAGCAAACTAACTACATTAATTCTACTCCTATCCTAACTATATACATGAAAATGACTAGGTAAAGTCATATTTCCAATGTAACCACTCTGTCATTTTAATTCTTGCATATATGTGGAGTTCAAACATTAGTAATAGAAATAAAAACCTAATTAAAGTAAAAAAGCTAAATATGAAAACATAATGTATAATTATTGTTAGCAACTTATTTAAAATCTCCTTCTTTCGAAATGCCCTTTCCAACTGGATTTCAATTGGATCATAAAATTTTGAATGGACTTCCATTAATGATTGGAAGAGATTAAAAAGAGAAGATAATAGGCTAGATTGTGGATATGAGCTTTTATATTCACAGGCCTAAAAAAAATTGTTAGTGTTATTTATAAGTGTTAAATTATTAACAATCTTCCATGAAGGAAAACTTTCCAAATATTTTTCAAATGAGTTAATAAAAAATGAATGGAAATTTGTTAGATACAATGGAAGATTATTAATTGAATTAGATTGTTGGTCAAATTGTAAAAATACACTCTCTTTTTTATACTACTTTTGAGAAGATAAAAGCTTTTGATAAAAAAATTAGCATCCATTAAAATTGAAATATTGTTAGCTTTTGATGTTTATGATTATAATATGAAACTTAAATTTCATGGTAGGGTAGTACAACAATTGAGTGTTTGATAGTGAAATGTTCAATATGCTAGCGTAAAGTATCAAAAATTTGAAAAATAAAATCAGAATTTAAATATGATTTTAAGCAAAATAAGTGAGGAAACAAAAATAAAATAAAATCATTATCGGTACAGCTAATGTTACAACACAATTGGGATTGTTTTGAAATAATTTATTATTCACAAGGATTGCCAGAATAATGGAATTTGAATGATTTCCAATTCCAATTTGTGAATTAGAAAGATAATTATGACCACTAATAGGAATGAGAGCTTGATCATGACATGAATCATAAACTGGAATGATTTCTTGGATGTTGAAATAATGAAGATAATTTGCTACTTGAGAATGAGGATTAGTTGGAATAATTTCTGAATTAAAGCGTTCTTCATCCTCATATGTGTTTTAAATTTTCTCATGAGGATTGACTTGAGAAGAATACAAATCAAAATCTTTATTGTTAGAGTAATTATCATAAATGATGTCACTATATTTATTAGAATTCTCTTCGATCTCATCCAATGTATCAAAACAAGAAGGAATATAAAGTACATGTTTATTAATGCCAAAACAATGATCAATTATTGTTTCTCTATCTTGATAAAAACTAATTGGCATTTCATTTAGATCAGCCTCTGTATTTTCTGAAATATCATTAATACCAAGAGGGGAAAATTACCATCTGTAAAATATCAGGATAAAGGGAAAAATGAGAATAAGAAATAATTAACTTAAATATTTCTCTGTTTGAGAACTCTTGTGCATTATGTTCATTATAAATTTCATATTCTAGATCATTCTTTGTGTACTCACGCTTTCTTGAAGAAGGTTGCTTTGCTTCTCTGAATTTGGCATTTTCTCATCATGGAATAATTCAAAAATTTGTAGAGAAGTTTGTGTGTTATTGGTTACTTTGATTGTTTCTTGTACTTGTTGATTTGCAACACTGATTTTCTGAATTCAATGCATAGTAATTTTCATATTCTAAGGTAGGTCTTTCTCCAAAATTGTTGGTGTTGTCTTCTTGCAGTTGGATAGAAATATTTTCCAAGCTTTGTGAGACCACTTCATCATAGTTTATTTGCACATCCATATTGGAATTTTCATTTATGTTGGAAGGAGATGGAACAAATATTGAACTAATTTCATATTGATTATGAATGGGAGGAAGAGAACAAATATGTTCAAACCAATCTAATGATTCCTCTTTCATAAGTTTATCATTGACTTTAAATTTTAAACAATTCAAAATAAATCGAATATTAAAACCAATAATAGACTCATTTTCAAACCTTCATGGATATTCAATTTCATTACATACCTATTCATAATCATAGTCGTCAAATTTACAAATGAAAATTGTAACAAATTGATCCTAGCTATGAATTGAGACAAATGGAAGAGTTCTACACTAGTTTTTGGCTTTTTCTGCAAATGTGAAAGTAAAACTTTTGCATAAAATGCCTTCATCCATTCTTTGAAAATCATAATTTGAAATCTTTTTAATAAATTGTAAGGTACGATTAAAAGCAGAAAAATTCCTCTTACCATTACACTTTACCTGAGACAAGAGTCTTACCACTTTGGGTGGAGTATTGGAAGTTGCACGTCCATGGATATAACTCCAAATTGGAAGCTTAATAAGAGCCATTGTGATTAAATAAAATGTTAAAATTCAAAATGCTCCAATAGACAACAAGTTGCAGGCCCTCCTTCTAGTGCAAAAATATTGAAGCCTCAAAATTCATTGCAATAACATTTGGGAGAACCGCCCGGTCCGGACCTTAAAGCAGCTTGTTTTCCGTTTGGAATGGTGGTTCTGACTGGTTCAACTAGGTCTAGCTACCTTCTCTCAATCTCCAATAACTTTAAAATATGACTTTTATTTACCAATGGATAAGGGACATCGGATCAACCCTCTTGTTGATCATGGAAGAAAGTGATCCTTAACCTGATTTGGGGCTCAACCAAGCCACTACTAAAGTTTGCCTCTTTAGGAAGAGGACTTAAAAGAATGTAGAAATTAATATAAATGCAAACTTATTCTAAGATGCAAGAAAAAGTAACTGTCTTAATCCTATCTCAACTAGGCAGACATAGATCTAACCCAATTAAGAGCAAGATAATTTTTAATAATTGGGACTTAAATATGTCTGTTTTATAATGGATCTCAAGTTAATGAAGTAGTTCAATTAACTGACATTATGAATACCAAAACACATCCTATTGAGACCTCTTAACTAAAATAATCAATCAACAACACTCAGGAAGAAGTTCACAAAATGATATTCATCATTTAATTAGTAACTTGAATAATTAAATAATAATATGCAGAAGAAGTGCACAATGTATCACTATCTAATAAATCAGTTTTACAAGACATATTTTTGAGTAAATAGTTACTCAGAAATCAGAATTTAATCCATAATAGTAGAGATACATAATAACATAAAATTGAGACAAATTACCCATATCGACAAAAGTGCACAAACATGGAAATAACTTGACACATTCCTATTATCATAAAATGAAAAAAGTATTTAAAATAATAGTATTCGAAATACCAATTTTATTGAATCCATTCTCTAGCTTTGGTCTCCAACAATCTTTTATAGTGCCTGAGCTTTTGCTTTCAAAACCATAGCTAAAATAGTGCCAACTCTGTTCATTATACATAACTTAGATTGTAAAGGAAAAAACTCAATAATCTCCATATCTGAGGTTTCTCTCCTCCCACCTACAACTCTAAATTCCTATTACAAAAGTGGTTTTAGAATTCCAGAATTGTAGGGGAGAGAATCCCTTATTACATTTTGGAATCTACTATTTATAATATTTGCAAAGGAATTCTTAACAAGAAAGTTTGTTGAAGAAAATATCTGCTCAATCAATTTTCATTCACTCAAAATTTCGTTCTTCAGTTGCTGGAGAATTCTCATTGATTAAGATCTTGTTCTCCTCATCTTTTCAACTATTTTCCTGTAAAAATAAATCAAAACAAAATTAAATTGCTAAATATGGAATTGAAACAAATCTAAATGATTTCAATTAAATAAATAACTTAAAATGAAATTTTAGCTTTCTATTGATCTGTGTAATGATTTAATTGGCCAAGGATATCATTGACGAATGTATCTACATTCAGAAGAGAGTTCAAGAAATGAAAATGCAGAGAATAAAGCTCAGAAAATTTATTTTGTTTAAAAATTCAGAGCTTAATCTTCTACCTATTTTTAGACCGAAAAAATGATCAAATGTATTAGTGAATCCTCCTTAGAAATTTTTTCCATGATTTTATCTTTCCAATGAGTTGTCATGGGCCTCATTTGGCCAAGTAGAACTTAATCTATGAGTCTCCAAAGTTAATGATTTAAAATTGCCAGAATTCTGGAAATTCTGTTGCGTGGGCCAAAAAAATCATAATTTGTTAATTAAATTATAATCCTAACTTAAATTCCTATTATTAGTTAATTAATAACAATAATTTATAACTATATTTTTTGTTATACAATTATTATAATGTATTATTATTAATTATAACAATTTATTATTATGTATTTATTTTATCTAATACTAATCTATTACAAATAATTTTAATTTAATTATATATTAATTATCATTTATATTACATTTAATTTACACTAGATATCATTTTGGGATTCAACAACATTAAGTATGTGAATTTTGCGAAGTGAGATTTGTGATGGACACAATCATGTTATAAATTTTTTATTATTTATTTTATTTTATTTTATTTTGGGGTCCAAAATGAGGTTTGGTTATGTTAGAAAATGAAGTTAACTGGGGTTTATTTAGAGTGAGATTTTTCTATTTAAACTACAACTATTTTTTGTAAAAATTAACTACAACCACTTTGCCATTATGAAATTTTAAGTTTGTATTTCGTTTTAAAATAAGAAATTAGAATGAATTACTAAAATCCAGAAAAACACGTTTTTAAGTGTTATATGATTTGGCTGGGTTATTTAGCAAGATCGTTAGAGGGAAATTAAAAATGAATTAAAATTCAACTAAAGATTAATATTTACAATAAACAACTATTTTAACTACAAGAATTAAAATATTGGTACATTTTATACATTTTCTAACCCCGGTGACACAAATGATCAAACTCAAAATAGTATCATTTACAAATCGGTTGACCAATTGGAGTGAAACAAGTATCATTAGAAAGCTTGTGAAAAGTTGGATTCACTGAAACAATCAAAATGGAAATTTGAAAAAAATGAAAAATAACAAAATTGTAGGATAATTAACTTAATAAAAATCATAGAAGGTGTTTAGCCAAAAATTAATAGAAAGGGTCCCCATTATTGAAGTGCATAGATAAAAAAAATGGGAGGGGGGGGGGGGGGGGGTGTTGGGGTGTGGGGGGTTTGTTTACCACAACAAAGCCTACACATAAGCATGTGGTAAAAAGACAAGGAAAGGAGAGAAAGTTAGACACAATGACTGTTGCAACTCTTGAGAATGAATCAATGGAAGTTTTATGGAAAGACACTCATGTTGATCCATCTTAGGACCTTACAAAGTTGTCACAGTTTGCAGGAGCCTATGCCATTGCAACCATTGACAAAGCAACAAAAGTCCAACTGCTACTTAAAGAAAACAAAGAATACAACTGATGAAACAACAATTGGAACAAAAGAAACAAGGTACCAATCGGCAAGAAGAACAACATGTAGCTCCACTTGAAGGGGTGTTTGAACAAATTAGCTTACCAAAAAAATGGAAGCATGTCAGAGAAATACTCATAGATTTGCCAAATGTAGGCCATGGTAGACAGATTCAAGGATAACTCTCAGAAAAGCGAGTTCGCTAAAGAGGAAATCAAACTAAATTCCCCATTGACACATCAACAAGGGATGTTCTTACAAAATATCTCACAGACCAATCTCTATTGTTAAACAAGTAATGAATTGACTAACCAAGTGATTGATCTAAGATTTGAATATGAATAAATCTATAAAAATATTTCAAAATTTATTGCCTCGAAGGAATCTGATGAGGTAAGAAAGGTTGATCTACTAAAGATAGAAGAATCCCATAAATACATTCTATTTTCATATTGGTATACAAGTCAAAGAAGGCACAAAGGGAAACCACGACACCAACAAGTACAAAAAACGCCATAATTGAGGACGTCAATGAAAATATTCACAGTGCCAACCTTGTTAAAGAATGCATACCAGGGGCTCTCCCAGACATCAGACAGTTAGAACAACAATGGAAAGAAGCAACTCAAACCAAAGAGGAATGTTATGAAACCAGCTCAAGAAAAGATAGAAAGGATAGATTAAGGCCTTATAATTCAGGCTCTTCGAGGGGGAAACCTCCTTTACATTACATAAATGAACAATTCTTGGATGATTCAAATGACAAAACCTCCTTTCTATATATAGGAGTCTAAGCAGTCATAATATAATCTAGCCAACCTAACAATAATAATATAAAGCCACAAAAATAACAATAGAGGGATTCTATGGGG